>CAIGRR010366368.1:0-11353 GCA_903798365.1 Fraxinus sp. 1973-6204
GAGGGGTGCTGATCAGATAATTCGAAGATGTGTGCCAAATGAGAAGATCCCTAAGATTCTAGAGCATTGTCACTCTTCAGCTTATGCGGGGAAATTTCTACAATCAAGATTCTATTTGCTCTCACTATTTAAGGATGCTCATGAATATGTGAAACACTATGATCAATGCCAACGTACATGGACTATATCCAAAAGGCATGAAATGCCTTTGAATTCAATTCTAGAAGTGGAACTCTTTAGTATTTGAGGGATAGATTTTGTGGGACCATTCCCATCCTCTTACAACAATCATTATGTGTTGGTGGTAGTTGACTATGTATCGAAATGGGTAGAAGCAGTAGCAGCACCAACTAATGAAGCTCGAGTGGGTGTTAATTTCTTTGAAGAAAAACATATTCTCACGCGTTGATACCCCTAGAACCATTATAAGTGATGGGGGTAAACACTTCTACAATAGGCTTTTGGAGTCATATTGGCAAAATATAGGGTAAAACATCGTGTTTCTACACCTTTTCATCCCCAAACAAACAGCTAGGTGGAAGTGTCAAACAAATAACTGAAGAGAATACTAGAGATGCCCATGAATGGCTCAAGAACTGATTGGACAAGGAAGCTTGATGATATACTGTGGGCATACCAAATTGCTTACAAAATACCAATCAACATGTCACCATATTGCCTTGTGATCGGGAAAGGTTGTCACCTTCCAGAGGAGTTAGAGCATCAATCGTATTGGGTAGTAAAGCAGATGAACATAGACATGACAACAACTAGAGAAAAGAAGATACTACATCTGAATGAATTAGATGAATCCCAGATGGATGATTTTGAGAATGCGAAGCTTTATAATGAAAGGACAAACAGACTGTATTATAAATAGATCTAAAGGCGTGAGTTCACTCCAGGCCAAAAAATAATGTTGTTCAATTCTAGGTTGAAACTTTTCCGTAGGAAACTACGCTCCACATGGTCTGAACCATTCACGATTGTGCAAGTCTTTCCACATGGAGCAATTGAGGTGACTCATGAGACATGATGCAACTTCCTGGCAAATGGGCAGCGTGTGAAAGCAAATTGGGTTTGATAAAGATAAGTCATTCACCTAACTTCCCAACCTAAAATGACCAAGCTGTCAAGTCTAGCTAAAGACTATAAATTCAGCGCTTATTGGGATTTAACCCAATTTCCTAATCATTTTATTTATTTTGTTTTTCGTATTGCATTGCATGTCGTGTTATTCTTAATTAATATGTTGCATTAGTTATTGGGACGTTTCAATTCAGTTTGGGGGTCATCTTCATCATTGACATTTAGCCTAGTTAAAGAAAAACATTAATTGAGTCAAAAGGGATTTTCTTTTTATTCTTTTGATTGTTTTATTCCCGTCTTAATAGGTACCATGAATATTGATATTGGAAGGAGCTTAACAAAGTACAAGTTGGGATAAATTGACAAATAGCTTCTCGCACATTCAACAAAAAAATTCGAGGAGTACCTTCTTCCTTTTCTTCCCCATCCCCTTATATTCTTACTTATATTTTATGACATTGAGGACAATGTTAGTTCTAAAAACAAATCAAGGGAAAAGCATGATAGAAAAGATTGTCTAGCCATCACACATAATGTCTCGCCTTCAATAGAAAAATTCGGGGAGTACCTTCTTCCTGTTCTTCCCCATCCCCTTATATTCTTACTTATACTTTATGACATTGAGGACAATGTCGGTTTTAAGTTTGGGGTTGGGAAAAACTTCGAGTGTTTACTTTTCATGTGTTTTTGAGAGTCTATGTGTTTGTTTGTTTGTTTGTTTGTTATTGCTTTAGTTTATAAAAAAAAATACAAAACAAAATTGAAAACTTTCAACAAAAAAATATATGTTGGTTAGAAAGCCTAGCCGACGATGATGATTAAATTTAAGATTTGGTGTTGATTTATCAACGATAGATAGATTGCATGCTAGAATGATTAATGATTAACCTTGCTAGACTTTATATTATACTTGCACTAGAATTGAGTTTTACTTCATGATGCAATAAGTTGATTCATATGCTGGATATGTTGATAGATTGAACATAGATGCTATACCCAAAACTATCATATATTCATGATCCTTAGGCCAAATTTAGCACGGTTTATTGATGATTTTATGGTTGTAAGAAGATACATATGTAAACTAGGATTCCATGTGTGGATTGTGTTAGATAAATAGGATAAAATTGGGCAAAAGTCTTAAGTTAAAGGTCGGTTTTATTAGATAAGTATTTAATGACGGGTATTGCTCTAATTAGGGTAGAAAAATATATAAAAGAATTTCTTCGTAGCCATTATGACTCTAGTTATTAAGTCTGTTAGGTCATTTATAATCGGTGGCCTAAAATCGTCTGGTTTGGGAGTCATCAACTAAAAGCTCGTTACATTAGGTTATATAGAGAGCTTAAGGGAGAGAGAGTGCAACAAAAAAAAAAAAAAAAAAAAAAAAACTGTGCATGAAACAGAAGACGCACCAAATGTCCTAGTTAAGCCCCCAAATACTTATTTGAGAAGACTTCACTTTTGATAGGGGACTATTAGCCTAGTCTGTCCTAGAGGTCGAAACAATTGAAGAATTGGAGAATCCTTGTTTATTGATGTGTTGACTTGCAATTATACAATCAACTTGAACTAAAGAGAATGAGGATATTAATGAAAAAAGAAATCAACCTTAGTTCACGCAGTGGGAACGAGTGAACAAAAGAAAATTGGTGGTGTATAAATCGTACGAGAGATGAAAGAACATAGTTGATCACAGAGGATCGAGAATTAAAACAACTTATGAATTCGTGGTTGAGTACTTAAATCTTCTCACACACACACACACATCAGTTTTGAATTAGAAGAGTGGATGTTGGTTTGGTATTGCGACTTTAAAGCAAGTTTGTGGAATTAACACTTAGATTTCAAATCCTAAGGTAAAGAGCTAGATTTTCTAACCACATTTTTTTTAAATTTAATTTATTTATTATTTTTTTTATGCTTGTATGTTCGTTGTTATTTAGGTTATAATTTTATTTGAGGACAAACAATGGTTTTAGTTTGAGGGTGTTTGACAAGTTCAATTTAAGCACTTATTCAAACCATATTACTAAGCTTTTATGTCATCAAAGTTTTAAATTTTACTTAGGGTGATTTTCTGTTATTTCATTGTTGGAACAGTTTCAAAGAAATTGGGAAAGAAAAAAGGATCAATTTGCTATTGAATGAAAGTTTGTGGACTAAATCTCACTTGAATAAAAGTTGAAGGATCAAAAGATGAGATAAAGAAGAAAATGACTAACTTGCATTACATGAAAGAATTGAGGATTTGGATAGCAAGCATTAACTAAAGGGGCCTCAACTTGGATTTTTGGTTGGATTAAAAGTTCAGGTTATATATATACACATGAACAGGAGAAAAACAAAGGCTGGGAATTGAACTTTTCAATTAACAATAAAAGTGGACGGCCGAGGTGGAGAAAAACAAAGATTGGAAGGGAACTTTTCATTGAACAGTACCATTGGTTGGGCTGAATTAATTATATATACACACAGGAAATCGAAGCAGAGAAAGGTAGGTGGAGAGAATAGATATATACACGCATATAGAGGCTGGAAATTGAAGAAAGATTGGGCAGCTGCTTTGGGAAAAAAAAAAAAAAAAAAGAATTATGCACAGAAATTGAAAAGAAGGCAGCCATGAAAAAAAATACATATACGCGCAGAAGCCGACAGAGAAACGTAGAAGATGTATGAAAGAAGACGATGGCTTCACTTCAGAAAATAATCACGTTTCATTTCCTCGATATTTGGTGATGTCATTCCACTTTTATTTATTTAATTTCAACAATATACTATGCTAGATTTTCATATTGTTAGGATGAGATGAACCCTTATTATGAGATTTTTGGTTTAAATAATTAGTTTGACGTTAATTTGTTTGAATGTTTATTATGGTTTAGCTTGTTTTTCAATTAATTGGTCATTAGTTGAAGTGTTTGTGGATTTTATCGTCATCGGAGAGATAATAGGATCGTTAGCACGTAGTAATAACTATTGTGAGGTTCAATAGAGGATAAAGATATACATCAACGATATTTTCAGTTCTTAATTAATTATTTTGACTTTAATTTGATTTGATTTGTGGATGTTTATTATCGTTTTTATTGTTCTTTTCAATTACTTGATCACCAATTGAATTGTTAGTGAATTTTATTGTTATCGAGAGAAATAATATGTAATGCCTCGAAAATTTTCATAGAATAAAATTTAATTTTATATGCTATATTTTAATGTTTTGAAGTTATGGACTGGAATGATATATAGCAATTTTCACTTTTTATTTGGGTCATATATTTAGATTTTTGACTGAGTGTGATAATTATATGAATATTAGGCTCGTTAGATAGATTGTAATTAATCATGCATATTAGGTTCGAGAAAAAGTAAATTTGGATTAGCGAAGCCCAAGATGTCAAGGTTGAAAGATATTGTCTGAATTGTATTTTAATTGAATTGATTGATGAGTTTAGAAACTTTAATGGCTGACAGGTGTTAAGGTACGTTGGGCGTAATTAGTAATTAATTTTATCAAATTTTTCTAGACATGTAATTTCGATTTGTTCCTCTTTATGTCTACTACGTTTTTACTCCGCCTTCTTCATTTGATTCTTGAACTTCTAAGGTTATTTGTTGGTGAACCTTGTTTCATTTATGTTAAAAAAAAAAAAAAAAAAGTGAAAGTCTTTAAAAAAATGAACTGCTGAGTGTTCATTATTTATATACTGTCAAATGGAATAAAGAAGGAAGTGGTAATTAGGGTTAGGGGCTCAATTTGTTAGGCTGCTCTCTATCACCGAGTCTAGATTTTGGAATAGCTCATGAACTTATTCATGTAGATTGAGAAACGGAATGTTATCACAAAAATCTACTCCATCAGCAGAGCAAGAATTTTTTTTTCTCAGGAATCGCATTTATACTCAGTTTGGAAGGAATTTATAAACAATTTAATTTATAAATAGATAGAAAATGGGTCGTTACATAATATGATCGTTAGCACGTAGTAATAAGCATTGTGAGGTTTGATAGAGGATAGAAATATACATTTATGCTTCACATGGTTCGTAGATGTTCTAGCTCGTTTAATTTTCTTATATCCTAGTATATTTTATAGAGATATAGAAATGTCACATAAATGATTAGAATTAATTGCTATCGAGAAAAACTTTTAAATAAATTTGAAACTTTGAACAACTCGCATGATAAAAATGAGTCATTTAAATTGTACTTATCTTCTCAAAATTTGATATGAAAGTCGGAATTTAGGAGATTCAAATTAGAAAAGAAGATAAATATAAAACTGCATTCAATGTTCCTTTCAGACAATACGAATTGAATGTTATGTCGTTTGGTCTAAAAAATGCCCATTTAGAATTTCAAAAAATTATAAATGATATCTTTAATCCTTTTCAAAATTACATTATTATTTATATTGATGATGTTTTTATATTTTCAAAAAGTATAGAAGAACATTTCAAGCATATCGATACATTCATTCACATTATTAAGAATAATGGTTTAGCAGTATCTTCTAAGAAAGTTATTCTTTGTCAAATAATCATTAGGTTCCTAGGTCATAACATTCATTTAAGAACCATTACTCCAATTCAAAGAAGTCTAGATTTCACCGATGAGTTTCTCGATGAAATCTTAGATAAAGCTAGTCTGCAAAGATTCTTAGAGTGT
This sequence comes from Fraxinus sp. 1973-6204, assembly GCA_903798365.1. Classification (NCBI taxonomy): domain Eukaryota; kingdom Viridiplantae; phylum Streptophyta; class Magnoliopsida; order Lamiales; family Oleaceae; genus Fraxinus; species Fraxinus sp. 1973-6204. Next base: position 5,758 of record CAIGRR010366368.1, read on the forward strand.
GTCAATTATATGTCCGACTTTATTAAAGAGATATGGATACTATGCACCCATCTTTTCTAAAGACTACAATAATATGGTCCCTTGGAGTGATGAGCATGCTTTAAATGTATGAAGAGCTAAAGATGCTGTCAAAAGTATACCCTAACTTTCAATGTCCTACTTTATTAAAGAGATAGGTTAGGTAGAGTCTTAAAACAAATTCCTGTCAAGTCTAGTCAAGAGCAGCTAGTTAGATTCCATTTTGGTGTTTGGACTGACCTTCAAAGAAATTACTCTACTGTTAAAAAAGAGACTTTAGCAATTGTTTTATGTATTTCAAAATTTTAAGATAATTTAAGCAATAAAGAATTCATTTTAAAAACAGATTACAAAGTATCAAAGGACGTTTTATACAAAAGCGTTAAAAACCTTGTTTCAAAATAATTTTTTGCAAAATGGCAAGCCGTCTTATCATACTTTGATTTCAAAATTCTATATATGAGGCAAATCAAATTTTCTTGCAAATTTCTTAACTAGAAAGTTTCTGCAAAACAAAACTGAGAAATAATTGAATTCTTCTACTTCTTCAAAGAAGAATAAGAACAAAAATCTCCAATTCATATTCTTTCAATTGAAGATTACATTCAAAATTCTTTTCATGGTTTCAAATAATGAAGGACAGAGTTCTTCTATTTCTCAAACACCCACTATTACTACAAAAAAATTCATTTATACAAACATCTCAAAGTAAAAAGATCTCTGAAGAAAACAAACCCTCAAATTACAAAAAAGCCGATTAAATTGGATCTGGAAAACTACCAGATATCAACCCCTCAACATCTTTTCATTACTTTACTAAACATACTCAAATTTCTGTATTTGAAATGGAAACTTCTTGGATCCATAGATATTCTTCTCTTGAGGAATGTCTTCCAAATTTATTCACTCCTCATTTCCATTTCATGCCAAGAAATATCAAAAATGTTCAGATCTTATAATGAAGCTATCCTAATCAAATCATGATCAACCATAATATCTCAAACTCAAAATCCTTAAAAGAAAATTTATATTGAATTTTCAGAAAATTCAATTCAAAGGGTATTGTCTTCTGAAGACTGGGGGCAAAACCCATGAAATGTGAAGAAAATGCATCTAAGGATGACCTGTTTGAATCTCATTTCAATTATTTTGATTTTCAAGATGAATAGTTCAATACTTTTTATTTTAGACTAGTAACACATTCTTGGTTTATCATTTTCAACCAAGCCCGTGTTACAAATTTTTCAAAATTGGTTCTAACATATTGGATTCGACGAGATGATTTTATCCAATCTTATTTATCAAGGGTTCGAACACTTAAAAAAGGAGGCAAAAACATTTTTAAAGCCTCAATAAAATATTTTATTTCAATTTGCTCACAACCTTAAAGTCTCGTGGATTTTCTACGGGAACTTTCAAGTTGTTCAAAATACAAGGTCCGAATTCAATATCAAAAGAGTAGTCAAAAAACTCCAAGTCAAATGGTGGTCAAAATTCCATGAGATAAATTGTTGCCCTAAGGCTGTATACTCATTAATTCAAGAACAAAGAAATATTAGTGTTCCAAAACTATCAAAGAAAGAATTGGACAAGCATATTGTTTTTCTAGCTGAAAAATCAAGACTTATGACTATGTTTAATCAGTGTAAAACTCCAGAAGAATTACAAATTATTTCGAAAAAAATTGATTCGTTGGCTGAAACCTCTCAAGAAACCAAAATCTAAGGATAATGATGATTCTTCTCAATCTGAATCAACGGATTATGATCAAAGCAATGAAGACATGTGCTTTGGGTTAGACAACATTGATGATTTGATTGAGTAAGAAACTTAAAAAAAATTCAAAATGAGTACATAAACCCAGTTATTTAGATGGATATCGAAATTATCGGGGTTCAAGAAAAGTGCTCATTCAAATGTGTTTGTCACCACAGAAACTATTCCTACCACTTTTACCAACACACAAAAAAATGGACAAAATTTTTTTTATTAAAACAATGTTAATAAAGTAGATTCTCTAATTCAAAAAGTCGAGAGAAAATGGACAAAATTTCAAAAATAAAGTTGGCGGACAAGGATAGATATTATTGCTCTCCATATCGTCCTTTAATATTCTTCAATTCAATTCAATTCAAAATAATTTCAAGTTCGAAACTTCAAATATAGAAGAAGATGAAGACTCAAGACATCCCCAAGTTTGTTTTAGAGGGAGATAAAACATTTTCAAGAAATTTTTAGAATTATCCTACTGTTCTAAAGCTTTCTTTATCTTTCAATATTATAATTCTCAAATCTTGTAATTTTCAATTTTATTCAACAAATAAAAATTTCTTCATTTCAAAAGTTTGTGTTCTCTAAATTTTATCATTCTCAAGCGTCGGTCTATCTTGTAGCATTATGCCTATAGTTGTAAGTTACTGTAATTTCATTTTATTCAAGTATGTCTTTAATGTCTAATTGGTTTATCAATTTATTATCTTTTATCCTTTCAAGTCCTTCCAGTTACTTCTCATCAGTAGTAAGCTTTCTTGTAACCGGTCTCTTGACTTTAATTCCCGACAATTGTACCACTCCATGTAATAATTGCATTAATCCTTTTTTCCTTCATCTACTTTCGAAGTCTTTGGGGAATGAAATTGGAGGAACATATTCTCGTAACTTTAGAGTTACCTTCGGTTGTGTGACGTCAATCTTCTCATTTTCAGCAACTCTAATGGCTAGCACTTGCTCCTTTGATTTGTTCTAACTGTTGCTTGGTATACAATCTTTTAGAAAGAGCTCGTGCTAACTGCCCTATTTGAGTTTTCGTACCCTTGATGGCTGATAAATGATTTTGAAGGGTTGTTTCAGTCTTTATCATGAACTGCTCTATTTTTTTTATTTTTTTTTTTTCCATATGCTGATAAGTTTTGTACACGAATTTACCCAACATCTCCTTAAATGAAGATTTATTCTTTTACTATTGAAACCCAAGGGGTGGTATTCTGACATTCCTCACTGTTATGAGCTTCTCCACAAATTTCACAAATAAGAAAATTAGTTTTCATCGTGTTTGTTGAATCTTAAATGAAAAAATGATTCATCACCTTCTTTTACAAAAAATATAGTTGTGGTGATCATTTTGAGATGGTATCTATTTCATGTAGATCGATGGCTTTTTGTATGTAGCTTTTTTCGAAAGGTCACAAGGCATTGTTGGTTGCCATGATTTCATATAATTCTTCAACTTCATCAACTTATTTGAAGCTGCATCCACTGATGTACGAAATGATGGGTTCAGTCTGATGTAGAAGTATCGGACTCGTAAGGATTTCTTAATGCTATAGTTAGGACACTTTTTGACATGTCCTTGAACCTTTCGCGTGCTTCATGGAAACTCTGTAAATCAGCCAACTGAAATGTGGTGATCATATCTCATAGTTTAGTTACCTTCTATAGTGAAAAGTACTTTATGACGAGCTTATTTATGAAATCATCCCAAGTTCTAATGCTTTCCCCGAGGTAGGGAGTCCAACTAGTCTCTTGCTGCATCATGAAGTGCATATGGGAAGAGTCTCAATTCGATTGCTTCGTCAGACACACCATTAAAATTATAGTTCTGGTAGATGTCCAAGAAATGTAAGATATGATTATGTGGATTCTCATGAGATTTCTCATGAAAAGATAACTCGTTCCAAAATAGGGGAATGATATATGCTCGCAGCTAAAATTTTGGTTGTCCAAATGCTAGATACACAATACTTCGTTGTTTTGGAGCAATATATGGTGCAATAAATTGTCCGAGTGACAAACCATCTTCATCAATTTCGGTTGTCTACTCAACACGTACTAGATGCATGACTATTTCTTGTCCTGGCATTAGGTTATGTTGTTGTTGCTTAAGCCTCTGTCCAAAAGTTCTTTCGATTTTCGGATAAATTGATAAAATATTACCTTTCCTCAAACTTCACATGCAAGAAAACCTAGAAAGGAAGTATAAATTTAAATCAAGGCTATAATTAATAAAAATAAAGTAAACAAATCAATCCCCATCAACGGCTATAAAACTTAATCACATGTGATATAGTGAAATTTGAGTCGAAGTATCGTACCTACATGGCTAAGTATTTACTACTAATTGTATCCTAATCTAACTTCAATCTAAAATAATTTAGTAATCAATTAATAAAGTTAAGAATTTGGTTTTTATCTAAATTATACTAATTAATCTAATTTATGAAAGCTTAGTAAGTTTTTGAAGACCATTTGGGATTAAGTAGTTAGGAATTTCGATTTCACTTAGATTATTTAACATTTATCTAATTAAAACTCATTCTGCCTTTTTTAATATGTATTAACAATCAAACTAGTTAATTTAGTTAATAATCTCTCTCGAAATAACTCCATTCACATACCCAAATTTACTATATTTTTACGTAAATTCATACACATGTAAAAGCATTCAATTTTAATAATTTAATTATGATTACATATGCTATATAGGCATCTCTCGATCCCTTAGAAAAGCTTATATTACTTGTTGCACGACCTAGACAAATATATCTCATTTTGATCTTAATATTCTCCTTAAACCAAGTAATGGTGATCGAGCAATTAAACAGACAATAAGCAATTACATGTTGACATCAAATCTATTGGATTAAACCAAACATTAACCTAATCTACGTCGTTCATCCTAACAACAAGGAATTTAGTCAATCATATTATTAAAATCAACTAATACATAGATGAAAAAAAATCATCAGGTTCAATACAATGAATAAGAAAACTAAAAGAAACTAAGCCAAGCGATAGTGTTCTTTGGCGTCCAAATTACAATAATGATCTTCAACTATTATTTGATTGATTGTAAATCTTATTTCTAATTGTGTTATTTAATATTAAACTTCCAAATTGAAGTACAAATCATGATAAGTATCAAGAATGCATTTTTCCTCTAAAAATAACAAGGGCTTAAGTATCAAGCACTTAATAACTAATCTCAAGTGTGACTTCTGATAGCTAAGACAAGTGTAATATTTACACTTATCAATTATCTCCACGCCTTTATGTGAACTCCCATATCTCCGTGATCGACGTTTCCACGTAAAAACGTTGGATGTTCTCGAAAAAGTGTAAACGGTGATATATTGCCGATTCTCTGGTGTGGTCTTGGAGTTGAATATTGAGTCAACTAAATCTTAGGAGATTACTTCTGTAGTAATTTGTGTTGTATGTTCTAAAAAACGCAAGATTCGACCGAACTACACCTAGAGGGGAGATGATTATGTGTAAATACGGAATTAAAACTTTAATTAACAAGCAGCAAGTCACAAGTTAATTATGTCTAGGTGATTAGTCAAACAATTCAATTAAACATATCTTTTAATACTACAACAATATCAAAACAGTAAGAAAATTAGTAAACAACACCAGAATTGTTCACGTAGAAACCCAATGAGGGAAAAACTTCGGGCACTTTGTCAGTCAAAGATCCACTATAAACTTTACTGACTACCGCAAAGTTGACGACACAAGCTTTCTGATCTCATGTCTGAAGTTTAAAGCAATCCTACTGGAATGTGCACACTAACACCAA
>CAIGRR010366473.1:0-32067 GCA_903798365.1 Fraxinus sp. 1973-6204
CGTTTGATTCCCATTAAAAATCTCATTCTCATTCTTCTACTCATTTTCAACCACACATTCTTCAATAAAATAATATTTTCCATCACATCAATAACTTTTCCTTCTTTTTCAACCACACATTCTACATCAATCTACTATTCCAAAATACATTTTATACAGAAAATGGGGCTCAAACATGCCCTAAGTGTTATGATGTAAAAAATATACCATATCGAAACTCTTTCTTTCTTCTCCATTGAATCTTATTGTGATCACGTGGCTTAAGATTATTCAAACAATCAGAAGAATAAAGAACATTTGTAGGAGTATCAACTGCTGGTGGCCTTAACCTATTCCGTTCTATATTTTCGTCTATTATTCGCCTCACTTTCGCCAAATAACTACAAAATATATTGGAACTTCATAAGATTGAGGAATTTCTTAATCATATTATCATCAAGAATTGAGGTGAAAATCAATGTTTAGAACACAACGAAAATTGCAAAAGAAGACCATGCCACAAAGTTTTTAGCTTTTGAATCATAGTAAACTTCAGCATCATAACATGAAAACACAAATCAATATGCCCATTCATCACCTTTAAAAAGATAAAAATAAAATATCAAGGTGCATATTTGGCACATAGTACTAACTAGTATCAAAGAGTCAAACAATCATACACACGTCGAGAAAATTACCTCGCAATTATACACATGAGCCGGGAACCAAGATTTTCCGGTTTCAAGAGCCATATAGCAAGACATAGTTGAATTTTCTTGTTTAGCACTTCTCGGCATGCTATCTCCCACATCCATTTTTGATCTATTTAGAAAAATATTATCAATAAAACATGAAAAACTCTAAAATGGGCTTTTGTGCATTGCAGGATCACCAACTATTCTTGAATCAATCTGGCATTGTCATTCTATATACAAAGAAATGAGGGGGATTTGATGGGTATGGTGAAGATGAAACTAAAAATTTGATGGGTATTGTGAAGAAATGAGGGGGATTTGAGAAAAATAAATTTTTGCCGTGGAAATATGAGTGAGACCATTTTATCCTTCATCTTTTAAAAGAAAACTGAGTGTACGTGTGCAGTTAACGAAGAAATTGACATTTGATGGATGAAATGATGATTTTTATAATGAAAGATGTAAATAGAGATGAAAATGTAAAAAAAATACAAAGTGGGGACGCTTTTTACAATCAATTTCAAAGAGTCGCCAAGGAAGATACAAAAACCAATGACAAACTTTCGAGAATCCAAACAAGAACCCCAATCAGCATTCGCAAAAGCTCTAAGCTGGAAATCAGATGAAGAAGAGAAAAATAAACCTTGTCAAGGAGAAGCTTTCATCTATTTTAGAAGGCAATGTACTATGTCCAAGTGGAGCTACCAGGATAAGATACAAATTGGCTTAGTTTATTAACTACAAATGTGATATCTAGCCGAGATATAGTGAGGTACAGTAAACGGCCAACCAATCGTTTGTAGGAAGAAGCATCAGGAAACATATCACCATCAAAAGAATAGAGTTTAACTTTAGGATCCATAAGTAAAGAAGTTGGCTTGCAAGCAAAAAAACCAGAATCCTCGAGTAGCTGCAAAGTGTAATAATGCTGGGATAGAAACATTCCAGTAGCTGGCCGGGAAATATCCAAACTAAGAAAGTTCTTAAAAGACCCAAGATCTTTGAGTTTGAAGGCTATGAAGAAATTTCTTTAACTTCTCAATAACAACCAAATTAGAGCCTGTAATAATGATGTTATCAACATATACCAACAAGGCTACAAATGAAGAACCTGCACCCTTAATGAAAAGAGAATAATTTGACTTGGATTGTGTAAATCCATGTAGAACAAGGGCTTGGGAAAACTTTGAGAACCATTGATGTGAGGCTCGTTTTAGGCCATAGATAGACTTGTGCAAACGACAAACTAGCTTCTCTCCTTTACTATCAACCTTCATGTGTGTAGCATAGCCCAATGGAAGATCCATGTAGACCTCCTTAAGCAAGCCTCCATTTAAAAAAGCATTATTGACATCAAGTTGGAAGAAATGCTATCCTTTAACAGCAGCAATGACAAGAAACATTTTAATTGTAACTAGCTTTGCAATTGGTGAAAAGGTTTCAATAAAATCCAAGCCTTCTTGTTGTGTGTAGCCCTTTGCCACCAATCGAGCTTTGTAATGTTTAATGCTACCATCAGATCTTTACTTAATTTTATAAATCCACTTGCACCCAATTGAATGTTTATCCTTAGGAAGAGTTTGAATAGATCATGTGTGATTTGACTCCATACCTTCTAACTCATTAGCTATAGCTTATATCCAATGTAGATAGTTGACAACTTGATGATAGAATTGTGGTTCAAAGTTGGAAGAGACATGGAAAAGATACACAATAGGAAGATGAAAAGGATGTATAGGAAATATAATTATACAAAGGATATGTAATATTGGATGCTGGCTTGGATTTGTGTTGAAGTAGGTTGCAATGATAAACTCGCAAATAAGAGTGAGGTTTGATGATCCTTATAGTCCTTCTAATAAATGGGTTATGTACCGTGATAAGATCATGTATAATAGGAATATTATCATGATGTGCATTAGAATTAGAATCAAGCACAGTGGAGATAGGCAAATCAGAGGCTGACAGACAATACTAAGTTTGGAAAGGGATTGATGACATCAGTAGGATAAGGTATGGACTGAAAAGGAAACAATGTCTCATGAAAGATCACATCACGAGATACAAAGAAATTTTTGGATTCTATATTGTATAGTTTGTATCCTTTGATGCGTGACAAATAGTCAACAAATATACAAGGCACAGCACGAGGGTGTAATTTGGTTCGAGTGGAAGGCAAAGTTGATGCATAACATAGGAAACCAAAGATCTTGAGACGAGTGTAATCAACTGGGTTATTACAAAGAAGTTTAAAAGGGGACTCACCGTGCAATAAGGGTGATGGAGTTCGATTGATTAAGTATGCGGCAGTAAGGACACATTCCCTCCAAAATTTTATAGGAACATGAGACTGAAAAAAGAGAGCTCGAGCTACATTAAGAAGGTTTTGATGTTTCCTTTCTACCACAGAGTTTCGTTCAGGTAGCTCAACACAAGAAAGCTGATGTAGTACTCCTTTGAAATTGAAATATTATGTGAATTGTAGTTCTTGTGCGTTATCAGACCTAAACTTCTTAATGACTTTGCCAAATTTTGTTTCGATAAGAGAGAAAAACTTGGGAATTATGAAGTTAGCATCATATTTCTGTTTCATGAGGGATAGCCATGTAAATCTAGTACAACCATCTACCAAAATTAGGAAATATCGATAATCAGCGTGTGTTGGTGTATGATACGAACCTCATGTATCACAATGAACCAAATCAAAGGGATTCGTAAACAAATTATTGTTAGAAACAAATGAAAGTTGTCTTTGTTTAGCCAACGGACAAACGGAACAATGAATGTCTTTATGATCATTACAATTGAATGACAACTTGTCTTTCAACATCTCTAAGCGTTTAAATGACAAATGTTCAAGACTATCGTGCCAGATTTGTGATGACACATTATTAACCTTTGAAATGAAGGAATTACAAGTAGTATTAATATAAATAGAATTACAAAAATTGGAAAAATAGGCAGTGTCAATGATATAAAGATCAACCACTTTATTACCCCTGCCAATCATCTTCAAAGTTGGCATTTCCTGGATGACACAAGAATCCATAAGAGAATTGACATGAAGTGAAGAATTTTTCGTTAATGAACTAACATATAGTAAGTTAAACTGGAATTGTGGAACATAAAGAACATCATGAAGTATCAATGATAGACTGAGTTGAATTGAGCCAGAGAATTTAACTTGTATGCGAGTGTTATTTGGAAGAGGGACAAATGAATTTGAAATGAGGAATATGATATGGAATAGGGACTGATCAAAACATACATGGTTTGTGGCACTAGAGTCAACTATCCAATATCTAGGAGAATGAATGCTAGGATGATTGAAAAAAGAGAAACATGTACATGATGTGTGTGTTGAGTTCACGTAAGCTCCTGTGTTAGCTTTGGCTGATATCATATGTGAATTTAACATGGCCAACAAGTGCTCATATTGATTTGGATTCAAGGTTTGAACAAATCCATCAATGTTTCCTTGATGAACAAAAGATTCTGAGACTTGGTTTGCTACTACAGTAACAACTTGATTAGTAGAGTAGCCTTCTGTCTCGTTTTGTAGCCAGAAGGATAACCATAATCTTGTTGTTCATTAAAATTATACATCGCAAGTGTACGGGTCACGTTCAAGTAATAAAGTGGACTTTTTGAGTTCGAGTTGTCGATCACTTGATGAAAGTTTACTTTCAATTACAAAACTTTAAAAAATAATAGAACATAAACACTTGAGAATTTTGGAAGAAAACGTGGTTGTGATTCATGGTCTCGTTTAACCGTCACCTAATTAATTTCTCCACAAGCCAATTAATAATTTACTCATTTACTATGTTAGAGCCGATTTTCAATTTAAATTAATTACCTCTCTCAAGCGAAATTAACTCTAATTAATTGGTTAACCTACTATATCTCTATGTCGATTAAAATCAAACAACCGCATTAAATCTCTGTGAAAATAGCTCAAGGGCAACCTATGGTTGGGGGTATATCTCTATCCTCTACACAAACCTAGAGTATTTGTTATTTGGTCTAAAATGCATAATCTTCTCTCGAACGATGTACAAATCACTAAACTCAATCATTTAATGGCCAAATAAAGGAAATGCATTCAACACAATAATAAATACACATGAAAATAAAAATTTTAACATTAAAAGATAATTTTAAAATGAATTAAAGTTAGGTTAACTTCAACCATAAATTCCAAGAAAAATACCTAACCTATGTTATATATAAATGATAAAAAGGAGAATAATTTATACAATACATTACAAATATGGCAAAATAATTGAGAAAATACAAAGTTATGGATAAACCCCCCCTTGTTTTTTGAAACTTGGCTTTGACTTCCCCAAATATTTTTTCAAATTTTTAAATGTATTCTCCTTGTACTCTTCATTTTGCCCCAAAATTTTAAGTAAATCAAAAGAAGAAAAGAAAAGAAAATGAAAAGAGAAGAGAAAGAAAAAGAAAAGAAAAAAAAAAAAAAGGAATTGAAGAAGATGAAGCTGCCGAGCCAGAAATTTGAATTTGGTCCTCATATTTTGATTTTTCTTTCATTTACGCACTTTGTAAATTGCATTCAAGGTCCTTTAACTTTCTAGACTTGTTCATTTTGGTCCCCACATTCACAATTTTGATCATTTTCTCCTCATTTTTGCTTTGTTCTATTTCTTTGGGTGATTTTTACCTACAAAAATAATAATTACATAATTATGAGTAAAAATTTGCTCATTTTTTTTTTATCAATAATAAGTATATTTAGGTATTAAATAAATGTACAAAAATACACTTATCACTTGTAACACTTGTCTAAAGTGAGAGCAGTAAATCCACAATATGTGCAAATTGGTTGATCCTCTTTTTGAGATTTGCCAAATTGTTTATTAGATTTATTACTCTCATTTTTTATGGAAAAAGCCATTGGATTATTCCCAGCAGATGTTCTTGTCACATTATTCAATGTCCTCTGATGTTTTTCTTGAGATACAAGGGTAAATATTTTGTTGGTGAGTGGTATTGGATTCATAAGCAATATTTGACTTCGAGTTTGAGCAAATGAATCATGAAGCCTCATTAAAAATGACATCACATACTCAATTTGATAGTGATCTACCAAAGCTTTATTACCCCTACACGTATACTTATGACATGAACATGTTGGTCTATAATTACTCAATTCCTCCCAAATAGTCTTCAGTTTAGTGAAGTAAGCTCCTACAGTTAGTTGAGCTTAAATATGATTCATCAGTTCACGCCTCAAAGGTAAAATGTGCGGTCCATTTTTCTGTTGAAATCTCTCTTTGAGATCCTTCCAGATTTCATAAGCGGATACCGAATATATAATACTAGCCGATATTTCCTTAGACACAGAATTGAGGATCCAAGATATGACTATGTTATTGTTGCGAGTCCAAGAGTTAACGAGATTGTCGTTACCTTCAGGTTTTGGAATAGATCTATCAATGAATCCAAACTTGTTCTTCACAGATAAAGCTATCATCATGCTTCTGCTCCAAGAGGTATAATTGTCACCAGTTAGTGGTTGAGAAACCAGAATAAGGCATAGACTGTCCGAATGATGAAGATAATAAGGACTCGATCCATCATCAATGATCAAGTTGCTTCCTACAAATGTTGAACTATTTGATAACATTGAAACATCAATTGCCATGGAGATGCTAAATCAATTATCAAATGAATTGGAACTATCAAGGTCTGATTCAATTTCTGGAGAAGAGGAAGAAGATAAATTAAGAATTACCATATTGATTTGAGAGATAGAAAAGGCGGGAAAAAATTCATTCAATCCGTGTGCAAAGTGTGCAAAGTGAATCTTTACAATGTGCAACACCATCTATATAAATAACAGAATTAATAGAATGCTTAGCTGGAAATTAACAGAATATTAATTGGCAGTGAGATGTCTAATACGTTTTATTAACTTTTATAAAAAAGTATTTTCATAAAAAAATATTGAAAATACTTTTTTAAGCTACACCAAACAAAGACGGCGCCTATAGAAAAAATTAGTTTTTTTTTTTTTTTTTTTAAACGAGAGAATACACTCGTGAAAAACATTATTTCTACCGTAGGTCCACCTGAACGCCAAAGAAGTGGTTTCCAGTTAAATTCTTCTTGAAACATTTTCACTCTCAATTATCCCTTTTATCTGTTTCTACACATTCGACGATTCAAATTCTTGTCCACAACCACCACCAGGTTTATGCAACTATAGTGGAAGACAGAAGGAAGCCCTATTCAATCAATCAATCAAGATTGGAGATAAGTTGTTAATATAGGGGAAAAAGAAATGAATTTATAGAAAGCGGAAGCGGAGTCAATGATAAAGCATGTCGATACCAAAGGAGCCGGAACTGGTGATGAAACAGAGAGATGGATCCGTTCTGGGGAAGAGGACAATTCTCAAGAGCGACCATTTTCCTGGCTGCCAGAACAAACGCTTGTTTCCCCAGATTGATGGTGCCCCCAATTACCGCAAGGTTTTTCTGCATCACCATCTTTACCTTTCAGTCATTAAATGTTGTTATAGTAATATATCTCCGTTACTTGTTTTATTTTTATGTCATTATGTAATTGGGGTTCCCTTTTCTTCCTTGGATTAGGGGCTAGCAGTTTCTTACTAATTCGCATCTCTTACTTTCCATGACTGTTACACATTGGTTTTCTAGGTACAGGTATAGAACTTGACTGCACCAAAGATTAACTAAAACTTGAATGCATTTATTAGTATGGGTGTTTCCTATCGCATTTTCCTCACCTTAACATTACGCGGTCAAATTCAGATCCTTTGAGCTTACTGTGGTTAATTCAAGAAAAGCTATTTGAAATAGCTCTCTGGCTAAAGGATAAGCCACTAATTTTGTTGGCTCAAATGGTTATGAGTATTTCTTAAATCAATTTTATGAAAGCAAGTACACAGTATCATTGCCTGATGATTCTTACTCGCAAGAGCAAATTTGTCTGTCATCTTGACATTCTTTACTGTTCCAATGCTTTATTTTTAGTTCTGACCTAGTTGTTGTTCATCTGTTGTTATATGAAGAAGAATTTACTGTCTTTCTTTCCTTCCCTCCTTGCAATAGGCTAACTTGTTACCTGTGCATGGTGTTGCTATCCCAACTATTGATGGCATTCGGAATGTCCTCAACCACATTGGGGCTCAAATGAATGGGGAGCAAATTCACGTACTTTGGATTAATCTCCGTGAAGAACCGGTAATAATCACTTTCAGCTATGCCTTTCCATGAATACGATTCTCTTGGAGTGAGTTGCAATTTTTGAGTTTGGAAGGAGATAATGGTAGTGAAAAAAGGTTTTAGAGAACAAATTCGGCAACATTCAATGCATAGAATGCTTATTTTAAAATATCCTCAAGATGTTATAGCATGCTATTGGACCTATATCCACTGCTATTTTGTAGTTTTTCTGTAAAATGATTTCACTTCTCTTGTCTCGCTCTCACAAGTTCATTCATAAATAAACCTACTGCTTATTCCTTTTAAATTGTCTTATTGCTTTCTTTTTTGCACTCTGATGACTCTTAGACTAAAGGTGAAGTGTCTGTTGGAAAATATACAGCTGGTGGGTAGGGGTGTGGTACCGATATAAGTAAGTTATGCTATAGTATTGACATTAATGGCAACAAAAGTTGGTGCGGAAGCGGAATTGGAATTTTGAAACAAGAATGAAGTAAAAAAATTAGAAACTATGTAGGGAATAATTTTATTGTATTGAATTGATTAATGAAAAAGTGTACAAGTCCTTTGTATGTATAATCAAGATTATTCCCTAATCTTACTAGTATAAGGAAACTAAATTCTAAAAGGAAATAAACTAAAGAAATTAGAAATCCTATTCCAATTAATAAAGAAAAAAAATCATATTCTAAATAAGATATTAGAATAAAAAGATAAAACTTATTATAATTAGACATTTTATTATAAATATCTTACTTTTATCATATTTACCAAAGGATTGTCCTACATCAAAAGTAGTTAGGATTGTCCTACATCAAAAGTAGTGGTCCCTGAATAGGTGACTTCTTAAAATTTGATCAAGTCATGATACTTCTAACCTTTTACTAGTCGTTTTCTTAACTGAGTGTAAAAAGAAGACTTTTGATCTATAATTTCCAATGATTTCTAAAGAAACCACTTGCAAAATTCCAACCATTTGGGTCTAGAGCACATTTGCTCTTGACAACCTACCTCACAAGGAAGAGTGTTCTAAGGTTTTACACTCCTAAACTGCTTCTACTTTTGCTTTTGATGACCAAATCCATGTTTCCTAATTTTTTTTTTACTTCACATAAAATCCATCACGAGTTTTTTCTTGAAGTGACAACTACCTTACATAACATTTTACATGGTGACATGAAGTAAATGGAACTATTGAACATACCTGATTAAATAAGGGTTCACCTCTCGCTGTTCAAAGGAATTGATTTCTTCCATGCATCCAATCTTTTAGCAACCCTTTCAATCACCGGGGATCATACCTTTTCAGCAATTTTTTACTACCTAGAGAAAGACCTGAATATTTCTAACAACTCGTTAGAAACTAATGCCACATCCAAATTGTCTCCCTTTCCCAAAATCCCCCTGGTTAATATAAATCATGTCTTCCAATGCTGTTTTTCAAGCTATTTGCTAAAACCTTTACAATGATTTTGTACAAACAAGTCAACACATGAACAGGTAAAATCACTAATTTTTCTAGATATGATTTTTGGGCATCCCTTGCTGAGTAAGTTGTTTGCTCGACTGGTTTCTCATAGGAGGATTAATTCTTATGAATTATGTCCTAGCCCCTAGGTGATGTCCTTATGTATCTCTTTCTCCATCTTGGAATGTAATGTGTTGGAGGACAACTGAAAATGTTGATCACATTTTCTTACATTATGATATTGCTAGATTTTGTGGTGTGTCTTGTTAGGAGAAGCTCATTTTGCATGGGTTTCCGTGAAAGGTGCATTGAGGTATTTATTAAAAAATCTAGTGGTTTTGGCTCAGGAAAGTTGGGTGATGTTATGTTGACAACTATGGTTTTGTCTATTTTTTGTGTAGTTTGGACGAATAGGAACTTCAAAATTTTCAGAGGAAAAGAACAACTGCTTGCCGATTTAAGAGAGGGCAATATTTTGGCTTGTTTCTGGGCTTCACATCAAAATAGTTTTAAGATTTTCTCTTTACCTTTAGTTATTCTTGATTGGAAGAATTTGATGCATTCTTGAAACTTTGTTTTCCTTGTATTTTAAGGACTATTTGTTCTATTTATGTATGTATCTTAATATTGTGATTACCAAAATTTTGTTTCTTAAATGAATAAGCAGTTACACCTTTTTGATCCCTATAAGTCGAGTTATTTGCCTCAATTTAGTTTTGACATTTGAAGCAGTAATGGACATACTTACAGAGCACTGAAAGTTCTAATTGGATAAAGGGCTTACTCTCAAGCATGAGAGTGAGGTGCATTATTACAACTAGATTATGGCTTCTTACATTGTTGATCACATCATTTATATTTCTATTATTTTTGTATATATGTCACAGGTAATATATATTAACGGCCGACCTTTTGTTCTGCGTGATGTGGAACAACCTTTCTCAAATCTGGAATATACGGTATGTAATGCTACACAAATCTTACCTTATGATTTTGATTCATTTGTATTAATAATTTTCAGTTTATTTGTTCTACTTTGTACTAAGCATCACATGTTTGAGGGGGATTGCTCTCACTATTTCTTACTTTTTCTTCCTTAGGTTGAACCATATGAATTAATTATTTACCTTTTGATTTTTGGTTATTTAGTATTTGCTCCTTGTTCTACACTTTGTCTTCCTTTTGTGGCATGGTTGTTCAAAGTTTGGAAAGAGGAGGGTTTTGCATTTCTAGTCTATCAAGTGCCATAAAACTTTGTTAGGTTGATTACGTAACGTGAAAGACACATTACTGACTTTGAGTGCCTCATAAAAATTGCAAGTAGTCACCAAAATATGCAATGGATGCCATCCTTCCTTGGGACATCTCGAAAGATTGGCAAGAAGCATGGGATTTATGGCTGAATTCTGCAAAAAGTAAGCAGTTTATACAAGCTGCTTCGACAATTATCTTTCATTTCTCAGTGGGTGGTGATGGCTGCATATAATTTTGGGATTAGGTTGTGTAGTGTACATGCTACTGGTTTACAAGCAATACATAATTGTTCAGGCTTATTTTTTCTGCCCTTCCCCCTTTTTACTTCTAAAAGGAGAATAGGAGGTAGCTTTTGTAGAGGCGACCATGGTAGGACTTTTTTAATGTTTATTTTCTGGCTTGGTGCAAATTCTGTTTTCTTTAACATTGAGGAAATATGGAAAGGGATCAGTTAGGAACTTTGTTGGTTTACTCTTCTGGTTTGGTTTTGTTTGCCTAACCTAAGAATAAAATTGAAATTCCATTAAATTGGAGGTTCTGGTTTAGCTAGGACTTCCTTTCACCAACTCCCCATGATTGTCATATTGGAAAGGCTAGGAGATTCATTCTTCCAGTACAAGTTATACCGTTGAAGCATCCGACTCTTTATCATGTATTCATGTTTATATGTTATTCCATTTATAGTTTTATTAAGAGTTTTATAATCAGTCTTCATCGATATTTATTTTTCATATAAAAGTAGGGTATTAACAGGGTCAGGGTTGAGCAAATGGAAGATCGATTGAAAGAGGATGTCCTCATGGAAGCTGCTAGGTATCTTAAACCCCTTTACTTGTTCTTTTATATTGAAGTATCATTATTACATGTTTTGTTGTCTGTGTTGTCGGTATCAGTACCTTCTTGACTTCAGTTTCAATTAACATGTGAATCAACAGATACGGAAATAAGATCCTTGTAACTGATGAACTTCCAGATGGTCAAATGGTTGATCAATGGGAACCAGTTACGCATAATTCCATTAAAACACCACTAGAGGTATGCATACTTGCAAATCAGATATGGAGGAACCTCAGCTGTTTGCTTATACTTGTTTGGATGTTCTTCTCCAAGCTAGGTGTACGAGGAACTGACATGGAAGTACATCGTCGACTACGAGCGTGTTCCTGTAACAGATGAAAAGTCACCTAAAGAGCAGGATTTCGATGTTCTGGTGAGTCTCCAAGTTTCATTCTTCATCGGTAATATGCGGTGTTGACTATTTCCTTCAGTTAGCTTGTATATTTCAATGTGCTCGATTCTGTATTTATAAGAATCCCTGATCTAGTTCTTTATTTCTTGATGTACCTATGATTAGATTTACCCTGAAAAATTTAAAGATATTTTTCTTTATGTATACACACTCAAACTGGACAGATATATGTACTCATACATATGCGCACACACATGCGGGTGCACAAAAGGTTTTTACTTACAATTCAGCTACTTCAGTTCAAAAGAAGATTACTTGGAGCTTGACTTGGTATCTAAACCTTTTTACAAGTACATAATGCTGGATATGGATATAATTGGGGTGCTAAAGTTTAAGTAAATTCATTTAGCCCCTGTTTGAGCCACATTAAATTTTCATTCTCATTCTTCTACTCATTTTCAACCACACATTCTCTATCAATTTACTATTTTAGAATACATTCTTTCAAAATAATGTGGCTCAAACACACCCTTATTGTTAAATTTTACCAATCTCAATGATGATAGGGTTTTTGTGCCTCAGGATTGGCCTTGCATTGCATGCCTCTAGTCCGACATAAACTGAGAATAATGATAATGAATTTTGATCAAACGTTCATATAATTTACTTACAATTCAGCTACTTCAGTTCAAAAGAAGATTACTTGGAGCTTGACTTGGTATCTAAACCTTTTTACAAGTACATAATGCTGGATATGGATATAATTGGGGTGCTAAAGTTTAAGTAAATTCATTTGGCCCCTGTTTGAGCCACAGTAAATTTTCATTTTCATTCTTCTACTCATTTTCAATCACACATTTTCTATCAATTTACTATTCTAGAATACATTCTTTCAAAATAATGTAGCTCAAACACACCCTTATTGTTAAATTTTACCAATCTCAATGATGATAGGGTTTTTGTGCCTCAGGATTGGCCTTGCATTGCATGCCTCTAGTCCGACATAAACTGAGAATAATGATAATGAATTTTGATCAAACGTTCATATACCTAAGATGTATGTATTCACTTGTAGAATGCATTTTTATGATTGTCTTTGCAAATGTAGCTTTGAAAATATGCCTATAACTCATTTGGAGATGTTTCTCTGCTCTTTCATAAATTTTGCTTTCTAGGTTCATAAAATTTCTCAAGCTCATATAAGGACCGAGATAGTTTTTAATTGCCAAATGGGTCGTGGACGAACAACTACGGGGATGGTGATTGCTACGTTAATTTATATCACTCGAATAGGAGCTTCAGGTAGTCATTTTTCTTTCTTATGTGATTTTGAGTGTAGATATGTGCTTCCACGTATTCTATAGTGTGCATTCTATTTGTTTATGATGCTACACTTGCTCAGCTGAAGTACCTTTTTGATATACTCAAAATCTGTTATACAAACATTACAAAATTAAACCTTCTTCAAGAATTCACTTCTGTAATCTGCCTATTCTACTTGTGGTAGTTTTTGTTTCCTTCAAATTTCTGGTATAATAATGTAGGTGTTACATTATACTCCAGCTTATGCAGTTCTTATCATTTTGCAAAACTAATTCTTTATGATAAGAATATAAAGACTTGCATGATCACATACTATAGCTATCAAGATTTTGAACCTATGATCAAAAGGTTCCCGAGGGAGAAGTAAGTCACATTTATGGAATAGCTCTTGATCATTGAGATTATTAGTATAACTAAAATGTATAGAAGTTAGATAAGATATTTGTGAGAGCAATGGAGCGTGGAACGACGTTACAAACCAGAAAAAGTAATGGATATAGAATCATCACCTGCCATGGCTCTTCCCAAAACAAATAATGAACAGTTGCCAACCTCTAAGGGTGACAAAATGATGTACATGCTTAAATTGAGAATCAACTTACAAGGCTAGCGTAGACAGAATTAGAGTTATAATATGGGTTTGGATGTAGTATGATTGTTTAAAGAATTGATTTTACGCATCTCATTATGTGATAAGATGTAAGAAATACTAGGATCTAGTAGATACAATCAAACCATATCAATGCATAAGCCGTGTTTGGCCTAGCGTGGAAGAGAAATTAATGTTTTGACTGATTTTGGATGCTTTTCTGCATCAGTTCAATTACTTGATATCATGTAGCAGTCTAAATCTTTTTCCTCCTTAACTGGGTCCCTACAATAGAGTGACTAATTCAATTGGAAAGTAGTAAGTTGTGTATTAACCTACTTTTGTTGATTTATATTCTATTAATTAGCTCATGAACACCGTTGGAATTTGAATTCGAATTAAAGATTGTAGGTCCTAGACAAGTGATAGGTTTTTTTTTTGGTCATAGGAAAGAGTATGCTAGTCCTTATTTATTAAAATAAGAGGATATTTGGAAGAATGCATATTATTGAGGCAATCAGCTTATAAATCAATGAAATATTGTAGGGAGTGATAATGGCTTGAAGCTTGTAGAGATTCAGCTTAAATTGTGTCTGGGGATTAACTACTGGACAGATATATTTGGAAGACTAATAAAGCAGTATAAGTTTAGTCCTCATTTATCTCATCCTCATTGGTATGTGACGTGAAGGAGGAAAGCAAAAAATATATACATTGTGATGTAGCTATATTTTTATAAGAGAAGAAGTATTTGAATGCTTTTCTTTAAAGGTACAGTGCACCTATCTGACTTGCCTGTGTGAGGCATTTGAATTTCCTTCCTATCCCTGGACTCTTTCTTTCGTCAGAATTGATTTTCTTATACCCAAGTGAGTTGAAGCTATTACTTTTGGGTAAGGAAAGTTGGTTTATGTTATGTGGAGAGTTGTGGTTTTGGATATTTTTTTGGGTAATTTGGAAGAAAGGAACTGCCAAACTTTGGAAGAAAAAGAAAACTGCTGGGCAATTTATGTGAGCAAGAAATTTTTTACTTATTTATGGATAGATCTGAGGAGTTAAAAGATTTCCCTTTATCATCAGATTTTTTTAGTTGGAAGAATGTCATGTATTCTTGATTTTGTTTTTGAACTTGGTTCTTGTTATAGTGCAAGAACATTCCTTGTCCTCATGAATGTATATCTCTTTCCTTTCTGTCATCTAATTTCGTAAGCAATGTATGCGAACATTCATATAATAGGTATTCCAAGAACCAATTCTATGGGAAAAATTGCTGATTTTGGTTCTAGTGTCACTGACAACTTACCAAACTCGGAGGAGACAATCCATAGAGGAGAATATCCAGTCATTAGAAGCCTGATTCGGGTTCTGGAGGTACCCAAAATGGCTTACTTGCAACTTTCCTAATTTGATAACGATATTATATTTTGTTTGAATTTATATTGAGTAGTGTTGTGCCTTAAGGGTGGCGTTGAAGGCAAAAGACAGGTTGACGAAGTAATTGACAAATGTGCCTCTATGCAGGTATTAATCTCTGAAAACTTCTGTGTTCCTCAAGCTACATTATATTTCATCTTGGTGTCTCTCTCTCACTCCCTCCCTCTCGCCCCTCACGCACACGCACACAAATTAATTTATTGCCTTGTGGTGCTGAATTAATTTGTTTCCTATATAATCAATCATATGTAATCACTTTGAATTTTGTATTTGTTGACCTATTACAGAACTTACGTGAAGCTATTGCTACTTATCGAAGTAGTATATTGCACCAAATTGATGAAATGAAGAAGGAAGCATCCCTTTCCTTTTTTGTGGAGTACCTAGAGAGATATTACTACCTTATTTGTTTTGCTGTTTATCTTCATACGGAAAGAGAAGCACATCAGCCTGTGTTCCCTGGTCAATGCAGTTTTACTGACTGGATGAAAGCCAGACCGGAGCTCTATAGCATATTGCGCAGGTAAATGTGAAGTTCTGTGCTATGAAATGTTTCGGGGGGCTGAAACAATTTTTTCTGTTATGTAAATATGAGGTGATTCTCAGGTGGTTGTACCACCTTAATCACTTTCATGTGCACGTATATGCAGATTAAATAACATCTAATTAGTATGGACTGAACATTTCTTGCTAACATTGCATCAAGAAGGCATTACACAGTACAAATAATCTTAGTAATTGTGAACAGAGTCAAAAGGAGGCTGTTTGTATTTCTAGTTCAAATTAAGAATAATGCTACTTGTACATAAAAAGTTACATAATAGTTTACATACAAATGAAGTGTCAAAAAGAGAGCAGGAAGTTATTTTTTATTTTTTAATTCGGCTGAAGAAATTCTGATCCAATCATATCTCACCACATCATGTGTATGTAAATCATTATATATATGTAGCACAACCGTAAAATTAATATGTAGTTATTTAATGTCTAATAATTGTTAAGTGTTCTTTTTGAAGTCTAGAGTTGTTATTTAGGTTGAAAGTTTGTGTAAACTCGAAAGCAGGCAGAAATTGAGATTTAAAAACATATTACCAGGATTTGTCCTTGTGCTTACAGATTTGAAGCATTTTCCTCCAGATTTTTCCTTGTTAAGGGTAGAATCTCACATTGACTAAGTATGAAAATGATAGCCAACATATAATGACATGGGGTTGCTCCTGTTAACAATATTGACTTTTCCAAGATAGAATCTCAAGTCTTAATAGGATTCCATTTACGCTACTGATGGCGAATTTTTGCGTCTACATGTGTTTGGAATCCTATTTTCATTTCTCTATCTCATAGTCAATATAACATGCGGCAGTGGTATCACATGTCAAAATTTGGTATCATGTTACCCATGTCCAAACACGGTGACAAACCATACAATGTTGTGCAGATTGCTGAGGAGAGACCCAATGGGAGCGCTTGGTTATGCAAATTTAAAACCTTCTCTAGCAAAAATCGCTGAATCTACTGATGTCCGCCCTTTTGAGATGAGTCAAGTTGCTGCCCTAAGGAATGGAGAGGTTCTTGGAAGCCAAACTGTTCTAAAAAGTGACCACTGTCCTGGTTGTCAACATCCTAGTTTACCGGAGAGATTGGAGGGTGCACCTAATTTTAGAGAAATTCCGGGATTTCCGGTTTATGGGGTTGCAAATCCAACTGTGGATGGTATTCGATCTGTAATTCAGAGGATTGGAAGCTCAAAAGGTGGCCGTCCTGTATTCTGGCACAATATGAGAGAAGAACCTGTTATTTACATCAATGGAAAACCATTTGTACTTCGTGAAGTTGAAAGGCCATACAAAAATATGCTGGAGTATACGGTATAATGTCTTGTTTGGTGACATCTAAACTAATGAATCTGTAGAACTTAAATATTATGCTGGTAGATGTGCAACCACTGATTATTTGAATACATGATTTTTTATGTTCTTTTTTACTTTTTGGTGAAACATGCTTCGAGAGGATGTGCCCAGTGATCCGTTGCTTGAAGCTAGGGGATTAAGCTTGAGCTGTTGCGTGATAATTGAACTTCTAGTGTATGAATGGACAACATTGTGACACTTGGAACTGGGATTTGTATATCGTATTTGCTTAAAATTGCCTCATTTCTTGGAACTACAACAGTTTTGCCTTAGCATATGAAAATTACTAGTTTGATCCTAAAATCACCTAGAGAGCGGTGAATAGGTGAATAATTTGGAATTGAAAATTATTGTTAATCAATATTGCAACAAGTCACAATAATTAATTAATCTAGATTTAGTTTACGTGAATTAATTACCCTATGTTGAATTGCCGGCTTGTATGAAATCAATGTTGTAACAATACAAAGAACTTACAGTATGATCCAATTAAGAAAAATCCACTAAACTCGTTGATTTAATTCTTGCAATTTCTAAGACTCGCTAGAACTTGTTTCATTCACACTTGTTCCCGATCTTTTGGAATTGTCTATTTCTTGTAGATCGCCAAGTACACCTTGTTCTTGTACTCTTTCCGTGCTTCTGGTCCAACCTCTTGATTATATCTAGGAAGTATGTGTTTTGGATTATATGAATTTGATATTTTTTCGAACTTGTAGTTGATTGATCTCAAGATCAAATGTTTAATTTCAATGTTTGGATGTGTTCTTGGATTATGGAATGATGTTATGAAGATGTAATGTAATGATCAACCACACACAAAAACATAATGGGCATTGGATATTTATGATAAGAAGTATTTATGATAGAACTCTTGAAAATAGTGAATTAGTGTTTCACGTCTAACATTGTCGTTTGAGCGCCAGACTAGCGATAGGTGAGCGAGAGATTTGTCGCTCGAGCGATAAGCGAGTGACAATAATTCTGCTTTTTCCGCTCGAGCATCAGCTAGGCTAGCGTAAATCTGACGACTCTTTTTCCTTGTTCCATACTCGAACTCAAAGACTCCTAATTCATTTATACAACCCTCCAAAAGACTCATTGACTTTTACAACTCTTTTGTAACAATCCTATTATTTTATAATAATCCTTTTGTCTAAAAAATTGCCAATGCAACATAAATCCTAACAATCTAACCCTTTGGCATTTTATGACAAAACTGTACAATACAAGTCAAGAAAGTAAAAACAAACTAATCAACCCGAACTCAATTTGAATATTTGTCTCTTGCATTTCTTGAAAAACATGTTTCCCGAAATCAACAATTTAAATACCAAATCTAAATGCATGTGAAATATGAAATATAATAATTGAAATAGACTATCATAAATATGTTAGCTAGATTGAGAAGTAATACTAATGTTAATTAAATCACCAATTGAAACATTAATATTATAAAATATCAAAACTCAAAAAGCTAAGCATTCAAAATATTGAATGAACATCTCCCTCTTACTGCAAACTCTCTTGAAAATACAGTTACATTATCAAAGAAAATGTCCATCATCTTTTCTTCTCCTTTTTGTCACAAATGACAAATGAAACTATAACTACATAGTATAATAACTCAAAGATGCAATTTTTTTTTGATAACCGTGGATGTTTGGGCAGCTTGCGCGCACCTCTACTAATCCCACGAGACCCTGAAGTTTACGGTCGGGTACTCACCTCAGTGGCCCTGAGGGGATTCGAACTAGTGACCATTGAGGAGCAAATCAAAGATGCAGTTGATAGCATGCACACGCATAATTAATGATCAATAAACTTTCCCACATACTCAGTGCAAGTGACTTGTGGGTAAATTGCCACTAATTCCTTGTGATCAAGACTCAAAATTTTAAATTTGTGAAAAAAGACATGCTAAACACCACTGTTAAATAAGTTTATTTCCCTACTAACAAAATTCAAACCAATAATGCATATTAGGACCTATAAATAAAGCTCATTTTTCATGTATATTATTCTTTTCTTCCCTTGACTTTGATATATATATATATATATATATATATATATATATATATTTTCTTTTCAATTTTTCACATCTTATGTGCATTTTATTTTCCATTAAGCGATTAAGATGATGACTCCAAGTTAGTTAACCATAGGATATTAGGTTGTGAGAAATTTCTCGAGCTTAATTGCTTGAGTCAAATAGGCTTCGAAGAAGAGTATAAGATGAAACAATTTTTTTTTTTTTAATTTAAGGGGATATACTAGAGATTAGGTCTACGAAATTACGGTCAATCCATGTTCAAGGTCATCTTATCAATAGATGACGGCTATCCCAAATCTCACACAAGCGGTCAAGACTTACTTACAAGATCATAGTGTATGCAGTGCGGGTGGTACATGAAGAAACCTACACTAAGTACTCCACATAAACTTGTCTAGTGGAAGACTTCCGAGTTAACTGTGTTATTAACTTGGTCAAATGACTCACTTGATTAGTGAGGAAGTCAATTCAGCCATCAAAATCTTGATTTCTAACTCTAGTGAAATTCTGATTTCGATTAAGGAATTTATGACATCTAGGCCTTATATGTCCTAATTCACCACAATTGAAACAAGTAGGGTAGGTCCAAAGTTATGTGGTCGCTGATATCTATTCCGAAGTTGGTAGGTCATATGCTGTCTAGTATGCCTCTATCCTACAATACACTTGTTCTTGAGTTCAGGATTCGAAACATACATAGGCTGGTTGGTGGCAGGGATAAAAATGGTTTTGAAAATACTAGCTCTATTATGATTTGTCTGTTATATCCTAGACCTCTCCTGTTTCCCGCGGGCTTGTTCAACCCTAAAAGACTGTCCAGTTTTTGAGATCCACTAGAGAAAGCACGATGTTGAGACTTAGAATATTCAAGTTTGCTCAAAAGGTTCTTAACCTGGATTTCTAATTTATCATTCTCAATGGTGAGCTCACTAACTCTCTTAGTGCTTTATTCACCTTCTTAATCTTAAGACTCTCTTCAAATAATTTTTGATAAACCTCACGCATCACTTCTTCATCTTCAGAATCTTTCTCAGATTTCTCACAACTATTTACTTCCTCAACATTTTCACCGTCCTTATCAGATTCACTTTTAATCCTAGCAGTGAAGGCCATAAACTTCCCACTCACCTCATGAGTGGACATCTCACTTTTATTATCCGAGTTAGATTCGTTATCAGTGAGAGTTGCATTTGTAACTTTACCTTGATTTCTCTTACCATTAGGGCCCTCACTTTTATAGTGGCCAAAACCTTGACACTTATGACATCTCACATATTTAAATTTTTTCCTAGACTCGTTGGAATCACCTCAGTATCTCTCTTTAAACAATTTTTGAAAATTCTTAACAAAGTATGCTATTTCCTCATCATTAAGTGATTTCGAATCTGAAGAATCATACTCTTCTTACCTAATAGTGTTCAAGGCTATAGACTTGTTCCTCTTAGGTTGAGATATGGTGAATTCATGAGTTTGGAGAGATTCAACCAATTCTTCAATCTTAACAGCATCTAGATCCTTGCTCTCCTTGATAATCGTAACTTTAGGCCTAAATCTCTCAGGTATGGATCTCAGGATTTTTCTGACAATCTTAGGCTAAGGAATTTTTTCTCCTAGGTTAAAGCTAGAATTAAGTATGTCATTCAAGATCACATTGAAGTCATCGAATGTCATCCTAATCTCTTCAAACCTAGTGGTCAACATTTGTAGCCTGAGTTCCCTTATATGCTCGCAACCTTACACAGACACATGCCTAAATTCTTCATATGATATGGCCATAAATAGAGCATGAAGCCCTTTCCTATTCTAATTTCACTCATCTAAATCTTTCTTAGACCAATTGAAATATCAGTAGAGGTAACTACACCTGCAACTATGGTAGATGGGGTTGTCCAACCATTGACTACGATCATCCATAGATTTCAGAAAGGCTTCCATTTTAACTTTCCAATAAGTATAGTTACTGCTATCAAAATATGTTATGAAGATGTAATATAATGATCAACCACACAAAAATGTAATGGACATTGGATATTTATAATAAGAGGTATTTAGGTAGAATAAGATAGATGTAACTCTTGAAAATCCAAAAGACTCCTTAACTTTTATAACTTTTTGTAATAATCATATTCTTTTATAATAATCCTTTTGTCTAAAGAATTGCCAATACAACATAAATCCTAACAGCATATCACATCCTTATCTGATTTTTATTTCCAAAATGAGAGTGAAATTTTTTTTAGCTGCTCCTAGAAAACTACTGTTTGCCTGTGAACTTTGAAGTGGATGCTATATTTTTTTACTTTATCTGTCACTATAACAAGTTTCTGGAGAATCTTTATATGCTTTCTTATAGATAAGACTAAGGACATGGTTATGGGTGTAAGCTTTTTTGCGTCTTACGTCACAATGTGCATCAGATAAAGATATTTCTCATACATTTACTGTATTTTTATTAAAGTAGAGAATAAGTCTGTTACCTATGTTGTCTGAATAATTAAGCAAAATACTCAAAACCATGGAGTCATTGCTTCTACTCTACATAGACCAATCTTTATACGCTCTCCATTTTAATTAAATGGCTTCTTTGACTTTTTTCAACTGCATTTTAAGTCGAGCTTTCTAATTGTGGTTTTCTGTTTGGGTTTTAGTGCATGTCAGTGTTGTTCTCAATAAGTAAAGATGACAACCTAAAATATTGATCCAAAAAGGCTTTAGTGCGACAGAAAACTTCTAGGGGCCGTTCAATTTGAGCTATAACAGTCTTGCAAAACGTTTGGGGTCCAAATCTGGCTATTGTATGTAACCCATCAGTTGAAAAACATCAAAATGGACAAATTTTTCACATGCAGAAGTTTACTAATTCTCATTGTTTTAAATGTTTGTGGCGAGTTCACAGTTTATCATTATGGAAGTATCCTAATCATTGGCAACAGATGTAAACTAGACATGATAAAGTGTTCTTATCTCCTACGTCAGGAAAGATTTTTTACAATTTGAAACATATAGAAACTGCAATTGCATTATTGTGAGCCTGCTTGGTATTTCTGCAACTAATGTGCATTTATATAAGAATTTTATTATTCAGTATTGGAGTGGCCTCTTTGCAGCCTTTAAATCTTAAATCACGTGGGTTCCTTGATATTTGTTTGATGTCTATCATCTCCTTTTTTAAACTTCAAATGAAAAAGTCACGCGTTTCAAGATTCTCGGCATTTACAATTTGTTCATGCCGATATCCTCAATTAAATTTTATTTTTTAAATTTTTGTTTGAAGTAATGCAATCTCATGAGTTGATATGTTGGAGTAAATGTCAATAACAAAGATGATGACAGACTGGTGTTAAAATTTAGAAGCTTTTCAATTCTGTTGCACTTTTTTTTCTTGAACTTATTGTTTGTGTTGGATCAAGATTTATATGTACAGAAGAATAAGTACTCGTGATTATGTCTTTGGTTTTACATTAGGATACTCATGTACTAAGATTTCTGCATCTAGGGAATTGATTGTGAAAGGGTAGAAAGAATGGAAGCTCGATTGAAAGATGATATTTTGCGGGAGGCTGAATGCTATCAAGGTGCCATAATGGTCATCCATGAAACTGATGATGGACAAATTTTTGATGCTTGGGAGCATGTGAGCTCCGATGCTGTTCAGACACCACTGGAGGTATTTAGGTGTTTTGAAGCTGAGGGTCTCCCCATCAAGTATGCACGTGTGCCTATCACTGATGGAAAAGCTCCAAAAAGTTCTGATTTTGACACCTTGGCTATGAACATTGTATCTGCTTCCAAGGACACAGCTTTTGTTTTTAACTGTCAGGTGAATGATTTATTTAGACACAATTACCCAATATTTCTTGTCCTTCCCATATTTTATCGAACTTTCTCTGGAGTCCATGTGATAGCTACTTGTACTATTCCCCTCCCTTATTGTGTTCATATTTACAGATGGGTATTGGACGGACAACAACAGGCACCGTCATTGCTTGCCTTCTTAAACTTCGGATAGATTATGGGAGGCCTGTTAAAATATTA
The DNA here is from genome assembly GCA_903798365.1 of Fraxinus sp. 1973-6204. Classification (NCBI taxonomy): domain Eukaryota; kingdom Viridiplantae; phylum Streptophyta; class Magnoliopsida; order Lamiales; family Oleaceae; genus Fraxinus; species Fraxinus sp. 1973-6204. The sequence continues at coordinate 23,147 of CAIGRR010366473.1, forward strand.
GTTGATGGCACCTCACATAAAGAGTTGGGCTGCAGTATACCAAGTGACGATGAAAGTGAAGATCATTTTTCTGTGTCAAATTCTGTTTTGGCAAAAAGTAGGTCTGGAAAGGATTCAAGTCGTGAATTTGGGATAAATGACATCTTGCTGCTATGGAAGATAACTAGATTGTTTGATAAGGGGGTGGAATGCCGAGAAGCATTAGATGCTATAATTGATCGATGTTCAGCACTGCAGAATATACGCCAAGCTGTCTTGCAATACAAAAAGCTATTTAATCAGCAGCAAGTTGAGCCTAGAGAAAGGAGAGTAGCGCTGAATCGCGGTGCTGAGTATTTAGAGCGCTATTTCCGTTTAATTGCTTTTGCAGCATATCTGGGAAGTGAAGCCTTTGATGGATTTTGCAGACAAGGAGAATCAAGAATGACTTTTAAGAGTTGGTTACATCAAAGACCAGAGGTCCAAGCAATGAAATGGTCTATCAGATTAAGGCCTGGGCGATTTTTCACTGTCCCTGTAAAGCTCTCTCATCCAATGAAGTTTTTCAAGGTTGCAACATTTTCTTTATGTTGCCATTTAATTATATGTTATGTTTCTGAATTCAGGAGGAGTTAAGAGCTCCACATGAATCTCAGCATGGGGATGCTGTCATGGAAGCAATTTTAAAGGATCGCAGTGGTTCAGTTTTGGGGAAAGGGTCTATTCTTAAGATGTACTTCTTTCCTGGTCAAAGAACTTCTAACCATATACAAATTCATGGTGCACCACACGTCTATAAGGTAATCATAGATGATTTACATGCTTGCAAAATAAACAGGGAACCCGAAATTTGATAGCATTAAAATCTCTCTAATTGCATAGGGCATCAGTAGATATCCAGCAACATGTGTGGTAATTCAACCTAAGATATAGGGAAGGGTTTGGTCAATGATGAGAGAATAGAAGCTGAAGAAGATAATATAGTTATTTCACCTAAACCTTACCTTCCAAAGTATTGTCCCTAAAATATTGTTTCTTTAAGCTTCTAACAAACTTCAAAAGCTTCATCCATTGTATGAATTGATTTATAATAGTTCATTTGATTGAAAAATGCATTACATGATTTGTTGTTATTAGGCATACTGATGATTGGTATAGAACAACTGTAAGAGTTAGTATACTTGTCCCACATTGGTATGGAGAGTTTAGAAATAGTACGTGTGAGTTGTGCGTGGAAAGTTGTAACTTAGGTTAACAAGGTGTAAGTAGGACATGTAGTAAATTTATGGACGGAAAACATGCTTGAACTAGTTGTTTATAATTTTAAATATAAAAGAATATTTTAAAATTATCTCAGAAAGAAACAATAACTGGAAGCAAATAAGTGATTGAATATCCTGGACTATAAAAATTGATAATGGTAACCTTGAGGGGTTGCTCAATTGGTCAGGCCTTGGATTTGCTCCCCAATGGTCACCAGTTCGAGCACCCTCAGAGCCACTGAGGTGAGTACATGCTGTAAACTTCAGGGCCCCATGAGATTAGTTGATGTGCGCGCAAGCTGGCCCGAACATCCACGGTTATCAAAAAAAATAAATAAATTTGATAATGGTTGTAGTATGTTTCAATAAGCTAACTACCTGATGAACTAATAAACCATCCGGCTTGCTCTTTTATATGCTGACTGCAATCCTGTCTGAGCTGACGCTGCACTTGTAATTGAGTTAACTCTGTTTAGTGGGACCATTGTTGCGTATAAGTGGACAAACATTTACTATATGACACAGATCTGAAGCTAAATTTGTGCTCGGGATAAATTAACGTTGTTGAGTGTGGCCGTTGTTTCTTAAACATTTACCATATGGCAGATCTGACATTGGTTATGCATTTTTAAGGTGGATGGATATCCTGTGTATAGCATGGCGACACCAACAATAGCAGGAGCAAAAGAGATGTTAGCATATCTAGGTGCCAAGCCCAAACCAGAAGGAAATGCCCCTCAGAAAGTAATTTTGACTGATTTACGGGAGGAAGCTGTTGTTTATATCAACAATACACCTTTTGTACTTAGGGAACTAAATAAGCCTGTCGATACACTTAAACACATAGGAATCACTGGTCCGGTGGTATGTACTCATTTTATTCTGTTTTGCTTTGTAAAATCTACTCATCAAACAGAGATATTTTAAATACCTTTGTCTCGTTCTATTTCACAGGTGGAACACATGGAGGAACGTTTAAAAGAAGATATAATATCTGAGATTAGACAATCTGGTGGTAGAATGCTTTTACACCGAGAAGAGTATAACCCCGCACTGGAAAAGGTCAGTGTCATAGGGTATTGGGAGAATATTTTTGTGGATGATGTCAAAACTCCTGCTGAGGTATATGCTGCCCTTAAGAATGAAGGGTGCAATTTGGCATATAGGAGGATACCGTTAACTAGAGAAAGAGAAGCTCTACCTTCAGATATTGATTCTATCCAATACTGTAAGGATGAGTAAGTATCTAATACTGACATTTTCTCTTTGATGTTATTGTTATGTAATCTTGCATGTCATTACTGTTAAAAATTGGGCTTTAGCTTTCTGTATTTGTATCAGCAGCATGATGCAGGGCTGTAAATACAACGTATTTATTTGAGGATTTCAATTCGAAAGGCCTGAAGATAAGGTGCTATGGGAAAAGGGCCTCATATTTTCTTTGTTGAAATCCCAAAATACCCTCATCTTCTTCCTTCGTCATCTTCTTCAACCCCTAGACCTGCAAGTCTACCCACTGCCTGCCTTGATGTTGATTGCCCCATTAATTGTTGAATTTAAAGTTGATTACCTACAAAAAAGCTCTCATACCAATATTTATGTATTAACACACACACACATATTGTATGGTCGGAGGCTTTGGTGGTGACCGCCACACTGAGTGGCTCAAATTACCTACTGTATTTCCAAAGACCGTGCAAGTTTATACAAAAAGAAACCAAGGCACTACAACTATGCAAGATACCATAAAAAAATATTCCTATACTAAGCTCTGTTTTCTTGTTTCCTGAAAATGGTTAAAAAACAAAAGTTTTCTTTCTTTGTAATCAGAAGACAACAAAAGCAGAACAAATGCATGTCCCTATGCAAGTTTAGGAAGTGATAACAAGAGAGGAGGAAAAATAAAACAATGGAGAAAGAAATAGAGGAATGACAATCGATTTGTACTGAATTGGGGTTGATTTTGACTGCATGGGTTTTGGTTTTGATAGTGTAGGGTCGATATTGACTGATTTAAGCAAGAACGCCTTTTACAATAAGGATATTTAAGACATTTTACGTACAACTTAGACTTTTAAAACAATGTTAGATAGCAAAGCTGTTTTTTACAATACAAGCTGTTTTTTGGCTCTATCATGCCATTATTTATCTTGATGTTGGATGTTAGAATTATCTCATACTAGGACTTATCTTGACATTATTGCCCACTGTTGAAGCTGTAATAAACCATACACGTGTACTACTTTGCCCCAGATTACTGTAGAACCTAGATTTGATGTAAGGTTGAGATTTGTTTATATCAGTTATATAAATAATGCACTGCACCAAGACAATAAATTGTGGTATGGCGACTATTAATCTTCATGACGCATGCGCTTTCAAGATTTGCTAATTGACAAAGTGCTTTCAGATATCCCTTCATGCATTGACATCAGCGTGCATACGATGTTATTTATGCTAAAATCACATTAATCTTTGCTTCTTGTTTCTCTTACAGCTCCGCAGGGTCTTATCTATTCGTATCACACACAGGATTTGGAGGGGTTTCCTATGCTATGGCTATCATTTGCATAAGACTTGAAGCGGAGATAGCGTTAACATCATCCATTCCCCGATCGTTGGGTGGAACTCAATATCCATTTCATTCACCTGAAGACGAAAAAACTTCTGGTGATGAAGCACGCAAAATGGGTGATTACAGGGACATTCTAAGCCTCACTAGAGTTCTTCTTCATGGACCTGAGAGCAAAGCAGATGTTGACATTGTTATAGAAAGGTACGCAATTCTTTTTTGCCAAAAGGCTTGATTGTCTTGTTAAAGTATGAACTTTATATCCACACACAAGTGGAAGGACGAGAACATGCTTTGTTCTGTGTTGAAACCATTGAAGTTTTGAACAATTGAAATCAAATTTCATTAATCAACAAAAAAAGTGCTTAATACCCTTGCTGGCTGCTGCGGACATCCATGATGTGCATGTTAAGAGGTCTTTTGCCTGCAAATTATCAATTCACCGTGCATTCTTCAAAATAGAAGATAAATTAAAGCAGGATCTGTTTCTAATATAACTTGTTTCATTGAAGATATATTTCGATATCTTTGGAATGTTTTGAACACAGAAAATCTAATGGTTGCAATTAGTTGAATGCTGGTTACAATTTAAAGTCATGACAATAGTATCCAGTGGTTGTCCACATTGACCATAAGTCATAGCATTGCAACTGAGTTTGCCCCTCAATTTTGAAGGTGTTCAGGTGCTGGACATCTGCGAGATGATATTCTGTACTACATCAAGGAACTTGAGAAGCTTTCGGATAATTGCGATGATCATCGAGCATATCTTGTGGATATGGGTATTAAAGCTTTAAGGTTGGTTTCATTCTTAGAGTAGCAGCTGTACATTGATGACCTGTCTCAAACAGCTGTACATTGATGACCTGTCTCAAATTTTGTGCTCAACTCTGAGTATGCTTTCTGAATTCTAGACTGCTTGCTGGTCTTAATGATATTTCACCAGCATGCTTCCAGCCTATTAGCAATAAATCATATCTGAATCCTGTTACTACCTGCTTAAGTACTAGACAACTGCAGTGAAGTTTACAGTAACTAGTCATTTGTGCCTCTGCAGGCGGTACTTCCTCCTGATCACGTTTAGATCCTATCTCTACTGCACTTCTGCAGCTGATATGAGATTCACAACTTGGATGGATGCCAGGCCTGAACTTAGCCATCTTTGTAACAATATTAGGATTGATAAATGATTGGAGATGCAGATATTCAACCAATGTATTGTACAGGTATCTCCCTTTTCAATGATAAAAATAAGATAAGCGAAGCCTACAGAGATGGAAGCTGCATCTGTGCTCTGCTTGATCCGGAAATTATAGGCTACTTGGGAAATCTGATCTCAACTCCAGACTTTCTTTGCCTGGGAGAATTGCTTATCAGGCTGTGGAAGTTTTTAAAATTTCAATTAAAGAAAATATAGGGGTTACAGTTTATTTTGACATACAATTGCTTCTAAATATTATATCACGACAGGATTTCTATAAGAAAACACAATTATTTCGATGAGGGTTGCGACTCTTATAATATAGTTAATGATAACAAGGTATTTGAATACTTACAAGATGTCAGTTATAAATAGACAATGTTTTTATTGCAACACTGAAAGGATTCTGTTGAAGTACAGAATTTAATATAGTATAAAATGCAATCTAGGTGTTAAGCTGCATAATGCAACATGAATTTAAAATATCCTCTATATTCATTCAAATATTATGCAGTAACATCATAGTATGTTGCAAAACTTTCAGAACATCGTAAAAGTCGTATTATGTAACCTTAAAGAATTATCATTTTCGTAATTTTCATATTCTGGGGAAATATACACAGTTGGAAAACATCGTTGTTCATAAAGGCAAGAATGGAACATCGTGATACATAAATGTAGTATTTGACATAGTAAGCCATCAATAATGCCACGTTGTGTCACACAAAGGAAGCAACTCTACACATCATGGCACTAAGTCAGGTACACGTGGCACATGAATACAACAATGCAGGAACGTCATGACTAATAAAGGCAATAACAAACACGTGAAATTATGTCAGGCACATCGTGGCATCAAGTTATGTACATTGTGACACACTAAGGTAGTAACGCTGGAGCATCGTTGAATACGAAGGCAATAACACATGAACGTTGTGGTTGACAAAGGTAGCAAGTGGCACGTTGAGGAACACAGATGTAGCAATGTAGGCACACGAAAACAACAACTCAGGCACGTCATAGCATAAAGTTAGGTGCGTCGTGCTACACAAAGGCAGTAATGCATGATTATTATGATAAACGAAGGCAATAACTAAAATACATCGTGACACCTAGTTAGGTACATTGACACTAAGTCAGGCATGTCGTGGCACTCTAAGGCAGCATTGCAGGCACATCATTGTACATGAAGGTAGTATTTCAGGAAATAAAGGCAGCAACACAGCCACATCATGTCACACGAAAGTAGTAACTTAGGCACGTTTATGGCACCAAGTCAATCACACCGTAGCACATGAAGACATCAACGTAGGCATGTCCTAGCACACCAAGGAAGCAAAGCATGCATATGAAGGAAACAACTATAGCAAATTGATGCATTAAGTCAGGCACATCGTGGTACACAAGGAATGTAATGCAAGAACATGAAGGTAAGAGCGCATGCATATTGCAGAACACGAATAAAGTAATACAGGCACATCATGACACTCAAACGTAGCATTTCAGTTACATGAGGGCATCAACACAACCAAGTTATGTCACAAAAAAGCAACAACTCAGGCATATCGTGGCACACGTACCAGCAATAGAGGCACACAAAGGCAGCAATTCAGGCACATCATGATACCAAGTCAGGTTCATTTTGGCACACGAAGGTAGCAACACTTGAAGGCAACAACTAAAGTAAGTTGTGTCACCAAATCAGGCATGTTGTGTCACACGAACGCAGCAACACAGGTATGCCGTAGTACATGAATGCAACAACGAGGGCACTTGAAGGCAGAATTCAGGCACATCCTGGCATACGAATGCAACAAAGTAGGCACATCATGCAAATAACAACACTGACACGTTGTGTCACATAATGTTAGCAACTTAGGCATGTCATTGGATTTAGTCAGGCCTTTCATGGCATACGACAAAGGCAACGCAAACGTAGTAACACAAGAAAGTAGCAACTCAAGCACATCATGGCAACAAATTTAGCACATCATAGCTCACGAAGGTAGTAATGTGGCCAAGTCATTGTACACGAAGGCAACAATGCAAGCACACTTTTGTTCATGAAGTTAGCAACTATGACACATCATGACACATGAAGGTAGTATTTTAGATGCAAGAAGTCAGGCACACAAAGATAGCTGATAAAATGCGTTTTATACACTTGTTTAAGGCACAAAATATGAACAATTGTTGGTAAATATATCAAAATATGGCTTCCATATAAATTGTGTTTTGTAGGATAACATTGATGAACATGGTGGAATTTAGGAGAAACAAGCGAAAAAATGACTAAANCTGATAAAATGCGTTTTATACACTTGTTTAAGGCACAAAATATGAACAATTGTTGGTAAATATATCAAAATATGGCTTCCATATAAATTGTGTTTTGTAGGATAACATTGATGAACATGGTGGAATTTCGGAGAAACAAGCGAAAAAATGACTAAAATGGAAGAAAACTAAAGTTCAGGTTCAAAGTACAAATAGCTGAAAGATGACCCGGAAAAAAAATGAAGATGTGAAAGAGTCAAAAACCAATTGAGCGAATGAATGAAGTGTTGGAAGAAGAAGAAGCGTGAAAAGAGATCACGAAATGAGAAAACGGAGTTCGGGGACCAAAACGCAAAGAATGAAAGTCTGCTTAAACTATGCCATAGCATAGTTCTTTTAGCCATGTGGTCACATGGCATGATGCAGGGTCTTCCCGAGCTAAAATTGGTTGAACTATGCTATAACATTAAATGTACTATGTAATAGAATAGTGTATTTTCGGAGGAAAAATTCTGCTTTCCTTATATGATTCTAACTCTTATGAAAACACACATTGGGATGTCTTTTAAAGACCTAGGGCCATCTAGAAGTGGGGAGAACACATTACAATACATTCTAAGAGATTTCGGGAAATTCATTGCAATAGGGGGCAAAAACTAGTGAAAATTATTCAAGGGTACTCCCGAGGGTGGTAGTACATAGACATTGACCGTAGTAGTCTGTAAAGTCGGGCTCGTTCACTGGAGAGGGGTCCTGCCCATGAGAAGGGGCCCGACTAGGTAAAAAATGTTGTTTGGGTGATGATGTATTGAATTTCGGGTGAAAAGCAAGTGCATCTGATCTCATGGTGCTATGTATTGTAGCATCTGAAGCATGGAAGAGTGACCTAGTGACTGTAGATACATGTCCTCTATTTTTAAACCCAGTCTCCAAGTCCCATGCCAGCTATGCTCCTTCACATTATGTTGTGTATGAGCCGTGATGGGAGGACTAGGTGAAGGTGTGTGTGTATGAGTCTTACTCAAAGAAGTTCTTCACCAAAGAGCTTGATAACTTAGTCCTAAATGGCAAGTCTCATGGTAGATCGAACCTTCATGCCACGGTCTATCTTAAAGTGATTAATCAACATATGCTTGACACCGTGTCGCTTTGAGCCGATCTTAGCCAACAGTCCCTGTGCAATAGTGGTATGAGGAACTGTCCCTGTACTTGATCTTTGTTCTGATCGAGTGCCATCTGTGTGCGTGTTTTCAATAGTGGAGAACTGATCTGTGTCGGCTCAAGGGGTGCCTCAGCAGTAGGGATGGGAATAGGAGCTATGGCACCTCAATAAGAGCTTTTGGAGTAGGCTCAGCAGCTGAATGAATAAATGGTGGTACCTTTGGATTGACTGTCCCTGTACTGATTGGTAAGCAGGATCCTGATCTATGTGATAATTGAGTACTCTTTATATGTGTCCCTAAATAAGGAGAACGAATATGTTTCGTCAGAGTCGGTGCCTCAGTAGTTGGGAGATGAGTAACAGTGATAGTAGTAAATGGGAGTACCTTTATAGGAGCATCTGGTGTAGGCTCAGTAGTTGAAAAAATAACTGGTGGTACCTCCGGAGCTACTGTCATGGGGGTCGAGG
>CAIGRR010366485.1:0-17433 GCA_903798365.1 Fraxinus sp. 1973-6204
GCTATTAGAAGAGCACTTTCAAAACGTTATCCAAATAAGTCCAAAATCGGTTTCTTAACCTTATTTATTAGACCTAAACTCAAATTTATCCCCAATAATAAAAAGCTCAATATTTTATATTCTTCTTCGTAGCCTATTTAACTAGAGCAATTAAGCATGTGAGGCTTCTCATAACTTGGTGCATGTGGTCAATTGACTTGGGTTAACCAGCTTAAAGCTCGCTACGTGGGTCAATTTAGTCATTTAATGGAGATAGGTCTACACTTAAGATGTGAAAAATAATAATGAGTTTAAAATATTGAAAGTTGTGAAAATAAAATATGCTCAAGTCAGGAGGAGAAAAGAAAATATCCATACAAAATGAGCTTTTTTTATAGGTTCTAATATGTTTTAAATGGTTTGACTTTCATAAGTAGAGGAATACACTTATTGACAGTAATGTTTATCATGTCATTTCTCACAAAATTAAGGTTTGGAGTCCACTTCCAAAAAACTGATGACACTTCACACATATGGGTCACTTGTACAATTTACTTCATATTAACTTGAACTAAGTATGTGGAAAGGTTTTATGTACATTGATTATACTTATACATGTTATCAACTGCATTTTTGAGTCATTTGTGACAAAAAGGGGGAGAGTAAAGTAGTAAAAGTTTTGAATGAAAAAATTTAAATTTTTGAGGTGAATTAGATTGATAAGAGGGGAGATTTATTAATTGCATCATATTCCTTACCACATCTACCTAGCTGTTTGTGTTATTGATATTTTTATGATACAAATGATTTTGTTGATGTTTGGATTAACATTAGTGTTACGTCTCAATCTAGTTAATGTTGATATCATGTGTATAATAATTTTATTATTTCCTTATCACGTACTTTTACACTGGGTATTTGAACTGTGACTTTAGGAAACAGGTTTAACAAGGAATACAAGAGACGTCAGTTTGATGAGATTTTGGTAGTTTAGATTTTGTTTTTAGTTTTCCTTGACTTATTGCATAGTTTTGTAATAGAATGTCAAATGGGGAGTTTGTTAGGTTATTAGTGTTAGCGATTCTATGGACAAAATAACTAAATTGTAACGTGTTGTAAAACTTAAGGACTTATGGTACAATTTGTAAAAATTAGGTTATGAAGTCTAAGATTCGAGCATGAAAAAAGGAGAAACACGGCGTCACATTTTCACTAGCTTCTCATCTAGTTGGCGCTCGAGCGGCAAAAGTAGATTGCCCGCCTGTCGCTGAACTCTCGCTTGAGCGACAGTGCGTCACTCGCCTATCGCCAGCTTCTCGTTCGAGCAACAGGTCGATCCGAAAAATCCTAATTTTCTGTTTTGAAATATTTTTTTTGGCTCATTCAACCTAATTATCCTCTCCTACAAATACCCAAACCTATGCACGAATTGTGGGTGGTTTTGTTCATTGTGCTTATTCTCTAAACATATTCATATTATCCTTTGAAGATCCAAGAGTTTTTTCATACATTGATTCCATCTTTGCTTCTTAAGATCATACAACCACATATTTGGGAAACATCAAACCCGTTGAATCCGAAACACCACCTACTTCCTATTGGTCATAGGAAGGTACTCTCTCAGTTGAATTTCAAAAGTTTCTGGAAGTTGAGAGATGTTGGACTACAAGTGCACGAAAAGCACAAGGCCTTAAAGTAGGTTCTTGGAATTCCTCAGGGAATAGACAATTGCAGAAGATCTTGGAGCATGTCTTAGAGCAGACCTTGGAGTTAGCAGGAAATAGATCGAGAAGTCTAGTGGAGTTGGCTAGATATCATATGATTGTAACTCACTCTTTATTGTCTATAGTGGAGGTAACTTGCTGAGTCCATGATTCTTTACCCAGTTGGGGTTTCTCCGTCATCACATTGGTGTTTATTATTGCATTCCTTATTACTGTGGTATTCAAACATGTGACAATCAGACTTGTATGCTTAATCATCTATGAACAATTAAAAGTGACTTGTTGTTATTGATTGATTAATTTCGCACGTAGATTATTGTATATAAATTGATCGAATGAGGATAAATTTCAAGGACATTCTACTTATTTTGTTACATTCTTCCATGATTATATTATAAAACTGGTGTACATGTTGTCCAATATTGTTGACCCCAAAAAATGTTGCCAATAGAATTTCGACATCGTCCCCTTCACGTGGACATCACCTGCACACTGAGCACCTTGTTGAAGGCAAAGTCCGCCGATCGAGAAAAAGGTCCAGCAACCATTTGCATTCCGACGATCAAGTTAACGGCCGGACAAAAACTGACTGATAAGAAAATAATATGTCAACTGTTTCTCATGAGTTCTATTTGCTGTGCATATCTCAGCTTGTATTGAATTAAAATAAAGTGAGACACATTTTTACTTTGACTGATAAGACCTTAACTTCCATAGATCTTCCTGATATTAGAAAGTTAACACACTATGTAATGTATACAAAATGATTGTGAAAATAAAAGTTCCTAGGAAAAATCTTACCATAGCCATCATTCCACGTTATTACATACTCAATTAAACTAAAGCATGTGCATTGCACATGCGTCGACTAGTAGTTAAAAAAGAATACAATTACGCATCCTTGTACCATATTACATTTTATAACATGAATGGAGACACGTAATCGTACTTATCAGCTCTGGATTGATGAGCATACTTTGACATTAGGTGAAGTACTCTATACTCTATGCAATTTTAGCTCTATTATTACGTCCTATTCGTAAAGAAGTAATCAAAATTAAGACGTTTGACAATTATCCCCCGACTCTCACCAACAATATGTGACAAGAATTTGTATCATTGCAACATGAATCGTCATTCCATTAATGAATGTATAAAACTAAATTTCATTGTATTTAAACCAAATTAATTAGATCAAATAGCAAGCACATAAAACTTAATAATTCATTTATTTACCATCAACAACCAACAAAAACAAAAAATTTACATAAAAGCAACAGTCAGTTTGAATCAAAACAACTCTTGTTTCCAGCTGAATGCTCATTCTTCTTCTTCTTCTTCCTTGTTATCATATCACACACAAATGCCTTCTCCAGCAGTTCTACTCTCCGTGTTATATACTATTGTTATATTTTTTGTCCAGCCGTTGACTTGACCGTTGGAGTGCAAACGGTCGTCGGACCTTTTTCTCGATCGGCGGCCTTTGCCTCCTAACGGGGTGCTCAGTGTGCAGGTGATGTGCACATAGAGGAGACGAGATCAGGATTCTGTTGGCAACATTTTTTGGGGTCAACAAATATAAAGCACGTGTTATGCATGCGAATCTTATGAGTCTCAGCAAAAGGAAAACACAAAGATAGCAAAACGGGGTTAGGGTTTCAAAGAACCCAAAAACTCATTTTACAAAAGGAAATAGGATTAAACTACCCTAACAGATGAGCTTGTAAATTAAAACTACTACCCTTCTACCAATATAAAATACAAGTACTAAAAGTACTATAACTAAATCCTCTAACAATGCACATATTTTGCACATAAAATACAACTTTGATTTATGCTTACATATAAATATCAATCAAATATTTCAGTTAACACACACATATATAGAGGGAGAGAATTATTATTTGAGACAAAAGATCACAAATTAAACCCTTCCTTAATTCAACAAAATGCTTATGCATTAACAACTTTTATTAATTATATAATTGAAACAAAAATAAGTACTTCAATTGAATCTTTCATCATCAATCTAGAACATGAAGCTATTTAATTGTTATCCTTAAGTTGACACACGGGGCATAAACCTCTTGAGCCAAACAGGTCTGTTTCGAATGGCAAAAGTCACAACTTCCCAACCTTGCATTATAGCATCAGGCGTGTGTGGGGTTGTGAACACAACTTTTCCAAATTCTCCACTCCTGTGTATGTACACATACCGCACGCAATTCCCATACATCCTAATGAGAGGGGGAAAAAAAAGCATATATGTATTATAATCTACTTAACAACAAAAATTAAACAAAACTTATAATAGAGTCCAAAAATTTGTAACTTTAGGTTTAAAGAGTGAATATACATGCATGAATTGGTTAAATAAAATCTTGCAGCAAAATCTTCTGTGACTGATCTATAATTTCTAATTCAAATTGATATTACACAAAAAATAAAAATATAAAGCAAGATTTTATCCTGTAATTACTCTGTAAAGTAATCTCGGATTTCGAACCAAGCCAGTGGGAAACCACGGGAAAATGTCATGAACAAAGACCTGGCATTCTCTGGTGCAGGTTCCAATGGTCTGGCAAATGGGTTCAATACAAAACCGGATGACGAAGTTACATTCATATCCTTCTGTGCAGGTTCGAATGGTTCGGCAAATGGGTTGAGTACTTTAGAACCCGGTGGTGAAGCCACATTCTTACCATTGCCCATGTGTGTTTTGGGTTGAGGTGGGAGGGAGTGTGTTTACACACATATATATGAAGAAAATTATAGTATCTGAATGCTGGTAAAGACATGTAGATGTAGGGATTGATGTGTATTTATAGGGAAATGAAAATATGAAACACTATTTGTGTAAAATATGTGAAGGCTCGGCAGTCACATACTTAGGTTCAAAGATTAGGAGAGAAAAATAGGGAATTCAAATTAATACAAGAAATCTGAAACATTTTTTTTTTTCTTTTGGACAACAATTTAGTGGCAAGCACACTTTTATTGAACTTCCTAAAATGTTTATATTTCTTACTAAACTTTCCTTGACAAAAATGGAAAGAAATGAATGAGTATCAGAATATTTTATAAAAAGTTGGTTGTATTCACTACTGATATATGTGAGATTTTGAAATTGAGAGAATTTTCTTACAGAGAACAAAATAAGATTATTTCCAAACTAACAATTTAGTAAAACTATTACTTACATTTTTTGGATCGTTATTAGAGTTACAATCCGATTGAAAGGATATGCATCTAATTCTATTACCGAATAGATCCATGTACAAAGCATTAATTATTTCTGTTATATATATATATAATCATGGACATTGTAAAGTCATAATATATTGCATCTTTTGGCCTTGTTGTAATTAAAATGTACATGCATGTGTACATCACGAAGCCCAGGCTAAATTTAATCTAATATGAGAAAAATTTAGTAATGGAATTAGTTCAAACTTGTTTTAAATTGAATCATGCACAAGAAAAAAACTAATGTTAAATTTGTAACAATGAGTTCGATTTATGATCTCAGTTTTTATTAAAAAAACATCAGATGTGCTTTTAAATTAAATAAAAGGAAAAAAATGGTTTCATTCACAACAAGATTTGTGTATTTGAACTTCAATTTTGTTTTTGAACTTCAATTTTTGTCTATCGCCCGAGCCCTTTTTTCGTTTTTGACGCGATTTTGGACTCGTATTCTTCTACAACTTGTTCTCTAGGATTTGTGTGTGTGTGTGTGTGTGTGTGTGTGTCACTTGTATAGAAAAACATTACAGAAAATAATAGAGAGTTATTCATACAATATCTTGAGATTTTTAGATTTCAATTGAGTGTATTAAGATCTTGTAAACACAACTACTATTGATTATAGTGGATTTCTTTTCCTCTGCCCGTGGTTTTTTTTCGTATTGGGTTTCCACGTAAATATTGGTGTTTATTTTCTTATTTATTTCATTATCGTCATTATCACTCGATCCAAAATCCATAACATAAATAACTAGAATGGCTTCAAAGAAACTTTCTTTGGGATGGTAAAACGATGGCAAGTATCACATAATCAATTAGGAGGAAGTCAAGAAGCCAATAATTTTAGAGGCTTAGGAATTAGATATCTAACTTGTTCGATCATGCTTAGTGGAATTATCAATTTTGTACACTGTGAAGTAGTTGGTGAATTTTAGAATTTTTTGCTTTCAGACTATTTGGAGTGAAATGGATCGATGCCAGCTATACTTCTTGTTTTGAGTTTTTGGAGATGAGCAGGTTTAAGTTTAAGCAGTTTCAGAATCTGGGATCTGGCAGAGATACATGGAAAGCATCTGATGGCATAGTGTTGGAATTTCGACGTGGCCCGAGTTTTTGTTGAGTAAATTGATTGGAAATACTATTGGGGGACTATTGGGAGTTGGCTATAGACTTAAGTCGACCACAACTTATATCCCTTTAAATCTGATTTATACTCAATAAAGATACACTTTCTAGATCTAGGTTCTAACTTCTCGTTATCCACATGAGCATAAGCAGGACATTCAAATATTTTCAAATCACAATAACAACAAGGTTTATCAGACCATGACTCTTCTATTGTCTTTTTCTGGAAATTGAGGGTGAACGATTAATAGAAAATAAGGTGTAGTAGCAGTTTCAGCCCAAAAAGTTTTAAGCAATCTAGAATTTGAAAGCATACAACGAATATTTTTCATCGAAAATATATTCGTCGTGTTCACATAGCAAATTCATTTTTTAGAATCAAAAGGGGTTATCAGCTTATAATATCCTTTTAGTTATTCTTGACTAGCTATCCTTTCCTACTGCAGATCTAAGAACCTATTAGAAAAAGAGAGTTTCAGTTATAGGTTTAATTGTCCTTTTACCTTGTATACTTTTGGTATGAGGGGTTATACCCCTTTCTTTCTCGTGATGATGGATTGTTAGATTTGTCCTAAAAATAATTCTCGGCTGTCTAAAATTAGAAATAAGCAAATCGGTAAATAATTCCCTTAGATGTACTAACAATTTAATTTGAATGGCTTTGTCATGTAAATACCCTTAGATAGATGTGATATTAATGTGTATGTGTACGTCTCTCCATGTGTTCGTACGGATCTATTGTGTTAAAAATGGAGGATGCCAATGCTACTACGAGAGAGCATTTGTTGTCTCGTAGATTTTATCCCTTCTTTGAATTGGCATGTTTTCACATTTTTTGAGTTTAAATGAAGTGCTTAACTGGTATTGTATCGTCTATAGGATTGAAACAGAATGCTAAGATGCTTCGGTTCAGTCCAGGAGGCTAGTTTGAAATCCAGATTCGCAGAGATTCACACACTTTTCTTTCTTTATGAAACTACACAGCAAGCTTCCAAATCAAGCGTTTGCGTTGGGTACTAATAGCCTATAGAGTACAAAAGGGCTGTGGAGAGGCGCTCTAATGAGTGAGTTTCACTCATTGTTTTAATGCCACTTAAACTTGATATTTTTGTTGTCTTTGAGCAATTTAAAACGTTTTGATGTATGTATTCGTGTTGTTTTACATGTTAGGTAACTTGGTGAAAACGGCAATTTTGGAGCGTGAAAAAGAGCCAAAGTTTATATGAGTGTGGATGAACTCGAATGGACTTATAATTAATCTTAGAAGATAGAAAGAAAAAAATAACCAACGCAAGGAGGAAAAATTCAAAAGTCCAGCGCCGCAGCATCGTGATCGGGCGCTGAACTGGGCACGTAATGCCCATCACGACCAAAGAGAAAAATACAGAGATTTGGCATCATAGAGCCAGACCCTTGGCGCCACAGCGCTGGCAAGCGTAACATCGCAGCACCATAGCACTGCGAAGCAAGCACTGTGACGCCGCCTGCAAGAAAGTGATTTTTCAAAAAAAAAAATTATTCTTGTAAGGCCCAATTCATAGGAGACGGGAGAAGACTATAAATACAACCCTAGATACCATGTGAGATGAGAAATTTGACGACGCAGGAGACAAAAACAAGATATTGATCTAGAGGGAGAAAGACAACATCAAGGAGGAAAATGCACGTGCCAAATCAGTTTTTCTCATTCTTTTCATCTTCATATTTATGTATTTTCTCTTATTAATGAACTAAAATTCTAGAACTAGGGTTTGATATAACCTAACTTGAGACATATTTTGATTTTAATATAGTTATTTCTTTTAGTTTTTCCATGAGTTTATTTGTGTTGATTATTGCTTATTGCTTTCAATTATCCGATCAATAATTGAATGATTTGATACTTTAAATTTTGACACTCGAGAGTGGAGAATTTAGGCACGAGTTAAGAATAACACAACTTAGATTTTATAGGTTTCGAGAGAAAGTATATAACATTTGAAGCATGTTTCACTTAAGAATCATGAACGTGATAATTTTTAGATTTTAATTTGGAATAGAGATATTGAAATTAAGATATAGAGATCAGTTCTATTCAGAATTCGAGAGATGTAATAGAATTAATTTAGGGTTCTTGCTTATAAATTTAGGAAAAATTGATAGAAGTAGTTAATATCGTTGATAATGCGGTTAAATCATTCCCTATGCTTTCTCACTTTATAAATTTCTCGTATAACTTGTGTTGATTTAGTTGAATTTGCCACCACACCCATATTTAGATTAGTATAAAAACATTTATTCTAAAAATCTGATTGTATAGATAAAATAGTGGCTAAAATAATTATAGTACTAAGTATGAATTTAATAGTAATCCATGTAGGTTCGACATCCTTATTTGATCTTATATTACAAAACTTGACACCGTACACTTGTGGTATATTTACGTTACATAAAACGTAAATATGTTGTTGAAGATTTCAATTTACCTTACGTAAATTGTATTGGCATTATTCATATTTCTTACAAAAAATGCAGTGAATGAAATCAATTAATTAATGGCGTTAATAATCCAACTTGAGAGTGCACTATACAAAGAAAGTTATTTTTAGTCGAACAATATCTATTTTAGTTACATAATTAAGTTGTTTGAAGGGAGCTAACCGCGGTTTTTTGTTACAATTAACATTTGCAAACATGCCACATGAGCATATTGTTAGTCAAATCAGTCCTGCAATTAGTTTTTGTGGACGTAATCGATTTCAGTGACTAATGTATAAACATTATATAGTTTATTGACTAAAAATTGGCTTTTGAAAGTTCAGATACCTTTGTGAATATACCTATAAGTTTATGGACTGACAATGATTTTAACTTGTATAATAATAGACCTTACATATACTTTGGAATTTGGATATATTCTTCAAGATTTACTTATATATGCATTCTTCAAGATTCGCTTTACACTATTGGTTACATCCGTTTGGATAATTGTAACTTGCCTTGTTTTCGTTTTCCGTAGTTNATATATTCTTCAAGATTTACTTATATATGCATTCTTCAAGATTCGCTTTATACTATTGGTTACATCCGTTTGGATAATTGTAACTTGCCTTGTTTTCGTTTTTCGTAGTTATAATGAGGTTTTATTGTAAGGGAAGTAGTACTTTCTTTTTTTACTGTTTTACTTTATTTATGCTATAAGGGAAGTAGTACTTTCTCATTTATAACTTCGTTTCATTTTATTTCTAACCACGGTATTCCTCCTCCACAAGTGATGACATTTTAATAAAATCTCGAAAGTACCATTCTCCTTCCAAAAAAAAATAAAAAAAATCTCATATCTCTTATATGAAGTGATTTCTTGTAAAATTGGTATTTAAAAAGTTCTACTTTATAAAATACTTCTATTTGTACGTGATATCCTTATCACAATTTAACATTTCGATTTCATTCGAGAGCAAACTTTTCTTTAAAACTATAAAATAAAATACATTGTGGAGGGGTACGTAGCTTGACTTCCTTGTTATTAATTAGATCTTAATCATGAATTTTGAATATATTTTAACGATATATAGGAGATCTCGAACCTCTCTATTTCTCTAAAATATCAATTTTTATTTACACCGAAAGAAATTAAAGCGACTTAGTACAAACATGTGAATTCCCAATAATCGCGAATGATGGAGATCAAGCTCCACATGTTTCAATTTCCTAATTTTTTGAAAATCAACAACCTGGAAAGTACAAAAGGTTTAGGAAATGTAAAATCAAACATCTAACAAACAAACATATAAACGAATGAAAAAATAACACTAACGATCTCTAGATCGACTTCTGATAAATCATTCTATACCAGCTAACTAGATACTGAGCATCTACAGTTGTTAGACTCGACAGAATGGGTACATGTCCCAAAATTAAAAAGGAATGGGGTGGCGTGGGGTGGGGTGGGGGTAGCACTTAACTTCATGCCTCATATTTGGCTTTTCTTGATGTTCAACTGCTAGTTTAACCTTTCCATTATATTTCTGTCCAAACTCCAAAACATAGTTTTTTGTCAGCAAACTCTAAATTATTACTATTTTCTTTATAATTTTCAGGTGGATGCAGTTTTGGAAGAACTTTTAGAGGACCACCACTATACACAAACTCTTGCTGTCTTGCAGACTCGGGCTAGCTGCTGCCCAATTTAAAGTGCATATTTAGAAGGAAGTGAAAAAATCATTTAGGGTCCGTTTGATTGTAAAAGTGAAATTTGAGTGGAAAGAAAATGAATTCCAGAAAATTGAATTACCTAGAATTGTTTTCCTAGGAATTGTCAATTAATTGTGTTTGATTGATATAATTTTCCACGTGGAAAATATTTAAATTTTGGATCTTTTAGTATTCGTTTAGCTTTATTTTTCAAGGAAATTGTCCATTAAAGAGATAGAATTTGTTACAATTCCACTAAAAATTTATTTCCATTGCAAAAAAATAAACAAAAAAATAATAAAATACCCGGAAAACCATTTTCCCACTTAAGTGGTGGGAAATTGAATTTAAGGGAAACCAAGAATTTGTGACTGTGTGGGAGGAAGTAGGAATTCCAATTGCCAAGGAAAAAAAATTCAATCAAACAATCAAAAAGTAAGAAAATGGAATTGTTTTCCATGAAATTGTCACCCTATCAAACAGGCCTTATTATTATGCCAAATTGATTATTTTGCAAGCTCGACAGCATAAGCATGTATTTTTATGCACGTGCCTCGGTTTTTCTTAATTATGGAAAATCAAATTTTAGTATATATGACGAGTGTTGGTAAGAACTGTAATTTAAAATATATATGAAATAGGAAAATACGTTTATTTACATTTGAGCCAATGGTCCAGCAAATTTTGGGCAGGCAGTATTTAATCAGGTTTGGACCCACTGGCATGTGATCACCCATGTGTATTATGAATCGTGTAAACAGTATTAATATAGCTCATTTTCTAGATCCATCTATGGTTCAATATTTCCAGAAAATATCTCCATAGAGGAATTTTATTTTTAAATTATCAAAGATTTTATGAAAATAAATGGTCATCTGTACAAATGATTCAACATGTATCAATTTCTCCATCCCGTATAGCAAAATCCACATGAGAAGTTCACAACCATGTGGAAAATTGAAGTTTGTTTTCATCGATAATTTTTATCGGGATTACTTTTTCGAACTAAAGAAAGTAGAGTTTTTACTCGATCGTAGGAATTATATATCAAGATTTTAATTCCGACAAAACGGGAATATGATTAATCGTGAGTAGCGAGTGATAATATAAATATGGTGTATCGTTATAATAAAATTGAATTTTATTTTGATTTCTATCTTGTTCTTTTAATTTCACAACATTTTTGACTTTTTAAATTTTTTTTTTTTTTTACAGTAATAATAAAGACTAAAGGTGTGTTTGATTGGAAAATGGTCTTTTCCACCAAAATTTCAACTTTTGGAGTGTTTTATTGTCATTTTTCTCTATGAAAAATATTTTTCGACATTCGAAAATATGTCTAGTTTTCCTTGTTTTCTAGAAAACAATTTCTTTGGATGGTAGGTTTTTGTCTTCCTCAAAACAAGAAAAATATTTTATTTTCTATGAAACATTTTTATGTCAATCAAACACACCCTAATTGTACTAACCTAGGTCCTCTAGGGTTTAGAAATCCAAATTTAAAAGTCGAAAAAAGAATTGGTGAGAAGCTCTAATAAGTGGGCAATTTATTTCAACTTCAATACTTAGTCCATGTTTGGTACAATTTTTTTAAAATTCGTTTATTTTTAAACTCGTTTTTAACTTGATATTATCTCACTAAAATAATTATGTACATATTTGACTTTTCTCTATTTTTAACATGCATTCTTCAAGAAAGAAATCAATTTTTACAAATATTATTCTCAAAAAATCTACATCAAACGGAGTTCCTCCGTAATTATTCATATTATTCAGGAAAAAGAATTGTAAATTTGCATAATGTCGATTTATACATGGCCAATCGTAATTTGGTATGTACTCGGTCTCGTACGTATATATGTAGGCATATCAACATCACAAATAGACATTTATGTTAGGAAGAGTAAAAGGTGAATATTGTTACAAAGATGATCTCAAAGCACATGACAAAGTACGTTATTTAAGTGGTGGTACAAAATGTGGTCTTATGCTTATTTATTTTAATAAATATTAATTTTAGAAGAATCTTATTATAAAACCTACTTCCCTATTTTATACATGTATCGCTTTTTTCTAGCTTAGCTGCCCATTACACTACACATCGTATCTCATATGGAAAAAATTATCAACCTCAAGAGTCTACCTACTAACTACCTTTCTTCCACCACCACCACCACCATTTGCTCCACCTCATCCGACGGTTCGACTCTTTCTCCCTCACACTACTCATCTACTAATGACAAAAAAGGTAGAAAGAGCCTAAAAGAGTGTAATAATCCGATTAGTTATCGTGGTGTGAGAAAGCGGAGTTGGGGAAGATGGGTGTCTGAAATTCGAGAGCCGAGGAAGAAATCAAGAATATGGCTCGGAACATATCGCACGGCGGAGATGGCGGCACAAGCTCACGACGTGGCTGCTTTAGCGATTAAAGGCCACTCGGCTCTTCTCAATTTCCCTCATTTAGCTCATAAACTTCCACGCCCCGCCACCACTTCACAAAAAGACATCCAATCTGCAGCCGCTAAAGCTGCAGCCACCGTATATCCAGACCAAATTAAAAGCGGCGAACTTGAAGCTGAAGCACATGAGCTGATGAGTCAAGCCATGCCGCTCCCCAATTCTCATTCTTCAACAAATTTAGAAGCATCCAATTCTTGCTCAACACTTGATGATGACGACACATTTTCCGACCTCCCAGATCTTTGTTTCACTGAAACAGATCGTAATGTCGGATTTTCTTCATGGAAGCTGGCTGGAACTGCCGCCGATATAGGATTCGAGGATCCATTTCCATGGAACTGCAACTGGAAATAATTCACCCCGTTCAACAGCCACGGCACATTGATCATTTGATAATAGAAAATGAATTGCATCCCCCAACCCCAGGGTGACGCAGTAAAAGTATAGAAATATAAATATAAAAGTGGAATAAGAATCTAATGCAAGGTTTGTTGTTTATACTCTTAAAAGGGTTTATTGGAATTAGTTCAGTTTTGTATATTTTGTTCTTGATTTGCTTAAATTATGTTTAGATTCCTATCACTTTTGACCTCTTTGCACTTTCATTTCTTGACAGGATGAAATAAATACTTACTCACTTTAAGTGCATTTTTCATGCATTTCATGTACAGCTTGAGAGGTGCAATCACTCAGCGTCCCATAATTATAGAGACACTGCATTCATATGCCCCTATTTTTTTGTTGATTAAAATCTAAGTCAACATCAAACTTTATATTTCATATAACCTAAACTTTTCAATTACATATTCCATCCACTTCTCTCAAAATTTAATAAAAACTTAATTTTTATCTAAACCAACCAGTGGCATAATGTGATATATATATATATATATAGAATGATTTTGTATATAAAATTAAAGGGTACAAAATTTTAAAAAAAAAAAAAAAGACCGTTGTCCAACCTAGAGAAATATAGCTCATTTTGAAAACTGTACCCAATAAATATGCAAAAAGAAATAAACTAAAATATTGAAAAATTGTAATTGGACTATTACCGTAAATAAGCAAAGGGAAAAGAAATAATATAAAAATGCAATATTTGTAGATCTCTCAATTTTTTATGAAAATAACACTCAAAAATTACTTTATCCCTATGCAAAAAAATCATTTTAATTCCCAAAATTTGAACTCGTCTATATTTTACTGGTTCACACATTCAACCTCAGCAAAATATTCCAAGAAAGAGAGAAAGAATAAGTCCATCGTGAATGTGATTAACAAAAAAAAAAAATTGCCATTCTAAGTTGCATATTTTTCACCGTGCATGGCTGGTTTGATAGGAGGGGTAAGGTTCCTTGGTGCATTGAATCTCCGTGGAAAGATATTCTAACATGTATGGACAACTTGAATATTAAAGTCGCCCATGTTTATAAAGAAGTGAGTAAAGTAGCGGACTCTTTGGCAAAGAAATTAGGTTGGTGGTACCTCGAATTTTTTTTTTAATTCTAGTGGCAGTTTTTCAAAGAGTACTTTTGGTTGTATTAGACTTGATAGGATTGGCACTCCTTTCATATTTTAGTTAGTTTTAATTATTAGATTGAACCCCAACCTTGAGGGCCCCCACCGACTTTACCCTGGATCATCGTGGAGGAGGTAAATCGCAGGATGTGCCTCCCATGAGCAAGGGTGGAGAGCTTATGGATAGGCCCTTTTCCAATGGGAGATTTGCATTATTGGTTTTAATTATTGGTTGTATTTTAATTTGAGTATTTTCTATTTTCGAAGTTTTGCTAATTTTTGTGTAAACACGGTATTCCTACGTCATATGTGAGAATTCATCAGTAAAGTTTTAGAAGTACCGTACCCTTTCTTAAAAATAAATAAATAAGGTAATATGTTAATTTTAATATATTATGTTTTTGAATTATAGTTGAATATTTTCTTTTTTATTACTGTATGAAGTTTGTAAAAAATCTTCAGTATAATTGATAGAATATTACTTCTGAATTGAGGGAAATGTTGAAAAATTATAGAGTTGGGTTAGTGATTAGATTTTAGTTAACCGAATATATAGTTTCGGAAATATATTCGGAAATTTTGCCGACAATTTTGTTGGGTTCTGGTGATGGTGATACTTTTCAAAAGCTGATAACTTATGTGGTTCGCAAAATCTAGGATATTAGACCATGTTGAATTGTTTAGAGGCTATGAAAGTAATTTGTTCTTTGTATTTCGTGCACAAGGAAAGGGATGGGAAGTCCTCTTCGTAAATTGAAGTAACAACCTAAACAAGTTTATCTTGATATAGAATTATGGATGTTGATCCTATGTATATTGATTCTAACGATGAAAATGTTACATCATATAAGAGATTGATCATTCCACGTCATTGCAAGGATTGAAACCAATGGCTACAATTTGGATCTTCAAGGTAAGTTTATGATAATTTGCTTTTTTGTTGTTTCTTATCTTTCTCTCTTTGATACAGGTTCAGATTCGACGTCAAATCATTTCGAAGAGGGAGGAAATGATGTGATCCATGATACGAGGACAAATCCAGACAAGGATCCATTGATCATTGAGGAAGTGTCTATGATTGGTCACGAGCAAAGCCGATCAAAAAAGCAATGGGTCTAATTGTTCAAGCCACGGTGGACGAAATATTGATCACGGCAAGTAAAAGGATAAAGTTTCATGTCGAGCATGATAGATGAAACGAAGTGGAGCAACTTAATTCAAGCAATGGACAAAGAGGAATGAACAACTATGTGATCGCATAGTTGTTTAGGACATGCGGTTTCATGCCCCTTTAGCGAAACCACAGAGCATGATATTAGTTGATCTATGCAACCGCATAGAATTACACTATGCAAACGTATAGACGTCTATTTCCAATAGCGAATTTTTCAAATTTCGTGCAATCTTCTATTTTAGTTTAGACTCTATTTTGTGATATGTTTTGTTATTTTTAAAGTTTAATTCCATTTTTACTAGGTTTTAGGGATTCAGTATAAATATGGTTATTATTTTCATTGTAAAACACACAATTTGAGAGATGTTATTGCAACACTTATTGTTTTCTTCTTGTTCTTTATTCAATTAATTCTGAATTTTTCAATAATTAAATTCTTGTGGCGTTTATCAATTTAAGTAAGATTCATAAATTTTGTGATTATGGGTCAAGATATTGTTGGTGATTGTCTTTATTTTTTTATTCAATAATTTATTGGATCGAGCTTTCAAACGTTGATTCTTGACTTTCATGAGTTTAATCTAATCTATCATGAGTTTCGAGTTTCAATTGCTACGTGGGTTCACATCAATTGTACCCTTGATCCCCGAAATTCAAGTAAGTAATATTCAGAGCATCTCTAATAAAACTGTAGATTATTTCAGAATGTGTCTCACATCAACCCCGAAATGCGTATATGGCAAGAAAAAATGTGAAAAATGTTATGCGGGGTGTCCTAAATATCATCCACTTATTATTATTATTATTGTTGTTGTTGTTGTTGTTGTTGTTGTTATTGTTGTTGTTGTTATTATTATTATTTATTTCCATTGAAAGATGTGTTACTTCCTCTATTTAATTTTTTAAATTTTCTACGCTCTTTCTCTACGTCGTCTCTCTTATATATGTGACAAACAATTAGCGCAATTCCATTAAATATGGTCCTCTCCATCTTCCATTTGCTTGCCATATACAGACAGACTTTGTTGCATTGTAGATGCACTAAGAAATATGGTACACGAAATTTCCATTTTGCTGGTTCAAAAGGTCATCAAAGAAGTCATCGCGTGGACTTCTAACTATTAGTTGTAATAAAAATCTTACTTTCTTTCAAAATAATAATGATGTGTCATAATTTGATTGAAGAATATATTTTGTAAAATACTCCATTTATGAATACTTAAAACGCCAAAATGTTTTACATATAATTTTACTAAACTAAAACATAATTTTAGAAAATANAATGATGTGTCATAATTTGATTGAAGAAGATATTGTGTAACATACTACATTTATGAATACTTCAAACGCCAAAATGTTTTACATATAATTTTACTAAACTAAAACATAATTTTAGAAAATAATAATAATACAGGAACGAAAAAATAAATAGACAAAAATAAATCTGAAATTACTAAAGAAATGTTAAGCGTAAAGTAAAAAGTTTAGACCCACTATTTATTGATAAGGAATGTCTTTTCCATCATTATCTCCTTGGAGACTATCCCCAATCTTTTAGCCACATTTCAATGCTTCATTGGGCAAAGTTTCATCTCTTTTTCAAGATTTCATTGCATAGACACAAAACTAAAGGCGTGTTCTCTTTATCATTTTCAAACTGTTTTCTATTTTCAATTTTTCAAAACAGTAAAAACGTGTTCTCTTTTCTATTTTCAAAAACGCGTCTTCGAAAACAAGTTAAAAATTTATAAAGAAAACTCAAAATGACAAATTTGTCGTTTTCAATTACAATCAAACCAAAATTTTCAAACTGCGTTTTAGGTGTTTTCAAAACAATTTTTCAAAATGTCAAAAAAAAATACATTTTCAACAATCTCAAAATGGACACTCAAAATACAAAATTCAAAATGAATTCATAACTCAAAACATAAAATTAAAATACAAAGAGAACAACCTCTAAATTTTTTGGGCAGCATAAATAATAAAAATAAATTGAAACTACACAAAAGTAAAAGTACATGGGATCCACACCAT
>CAIGRR010366524.1:0-14147 GCA_903798365.1 Fraxinus sp. 1973-6204
GCATTAAATGTAAGTTTACAAAATCTATTAATGCTTATAATATGGAAGCAAAGAACCATTCGTTACGGTTACGGATCCCTTAAGTTGCAATATCGAAGCATTTCACGTTTTTGACTTTTAGGTTCCAACTTTGGCAAGCAACCAATATAATTAATTATTTTTTTGTTTTGTTATTGCACTCATTATTGATCAAGTAATTAATTTTTTATAAATTAAAAAATAAGGGAAAACGAGATCCAATGTTAATTTCAACGAATTATTCCCTAATTTACTTACCATTTAATTAGCTTTAATTGAAATAACGTGTTTAGCAACATTATGTTGCTAATCACGTATTTTTAAATGTTATTGAATAAGTTGATACGGAATTTTCAAGCTTAAAATAGAGGAAAAACACATATAATAAAGAAGAGCTTGAACTAAATGGCAGGCACAAGTTGACATCACAAGTAGGAAAAATTACATGAACAAGGCAAAATCTTAACATAATTTATGAGCTTATTCTATTTAGAGTAGATAATAAGATAAAATTCATATTTTATACATTGTTTTGTACCATTTAAGACTCGAAAGTTATCGAGTATATTTTTGATTTTGAGATTGGGCAAAATATGTTTTTAATATTTTTAATTTAACCTCTAATACAATGTAAAATATCATGTTATGTTATAGATAGGTTATGTAGGATTGGACTTTACATACACGCACTTATTTTATGATGTTTTTAAGAGTGATGTCTTTATCTTTCATTGTTACAGTGAAAAACGTTCTCACATTTCTTTCTTTAGCATTTTCACCCTTATTTTCATCTTTCATTGCGAAAGATGTCATTTTCATTCATTTTCTCAATTAGAAATTGTAAAACGATAAATACACACTTCTATTTAAATAAAACAAAAAGAAAAAGAAATAATTAATTGCAATCATAGTTCCAAAAGTTTAAAAAAAGTGCAAATGACTCCCAAATAAATTATTCAAAGAGTAATTAGTACATGTCATACATTTCACTATTATTGTGAAAAATGTCCATATTTTTTTTTTTTTTTCATTTTCACCATTAATTACACATTTAATTGCAAGAATCATCATTTCTATCCATTTTCATCATATTTCTCAATAAAGGATGTAAAATGATGAATGTACCCTCACACTTTAATTAAAAAAATAAAAAAAAATTTAAAAAATTTTTAAAAATTTATTTGGAACTCATTTGCACTTTTTAATTTCTATTTTTTAATAACTTATTTGGGACTCGTTTTGACTTTATTTAAAAAATTTGGGACTTTTTTTTTAATAATATATTCGTCATTTCACGGCTTTTATTGAGAATTGGATGAAATTGGATAGAAATGATAGTTTGTGAAATCAAATGGTAATTAAGTGTGAAAATGTCAAAAAAAGAAAGGTATGCACGTTTTTCACAATAATAGTGAAATGTATGAATATTATGTGCTAATTACACTTTTACTAATTTTTTTGGGACTCGTTTTCATATTTTTTTTTTTAAAAAAAGGGACTATGATTGAAATTATGTATTTATTTTTCTTTTTTTTATTTAACTAGGAGGTTATATTCGTCATTTCACAACTTTTTACTGAAAAATTGGATAAAACGGATAAAAATAATGATTTGCGTAATCAAATGTTTAATTAAGTATGAAAATGTCAAAAAATAAAAGGTAGCGACGTTTTTCACAATAATAATGAAAGGTAAGGTCATTATGTTCTAATTAACCATTTACTAATTTATTTGGGACTCGTTTGCATATTTTTTTTAAAAAAAAATTGGGACTATGGTCGCAATTCTTTTTTTATTTTTCTTCTGTAAAAGGGGGGTATATTTGTCATTTCATAGCTTTTAATTGAAAAAATAGATGAAAAGGACTTTTTGCACAATGAAATATGGAAATAATGGTGAAAATGTCAAAAAAATAAAATGTATGAACTTTTTTCACAATAATAGTAAAAGATAAGGACATTTTGTACTAATTATCCATGTTTTTAAATACTTTAGCTTTGCCAAACATAAGATTTTAGGACTTTTACTTCATTATAAATACAATTTATTGTTGTCCAATACAAACACTCAAGCAATAATAGATTGGATTACTAAACAATAAAGTAAACACAAAATTTTCCCTTCGAATCAACTACATAATTTGACTAAAAGTTAAGTTAAAATCAATAATTAATTTTAATCACATTTTTAATAAGATTTACAATTTTTCAATCACATACTTCATCAATTTGAATTAAAATTTACGAAAATCTTTTTTGATTTAAACCAAAGTATTTAGCCCTCGTTTAGCAAATTTATAAATCATTTATAAAGATAAAGAGTAAGATTAAAAAAAAAAAAAAAATAGTAGTGAATCTCACGAAATGAGGGGATAATAGTAAGTAAGAATTATGAATATGTGAGTAAAATTAATTTTTGACTTTGACTGAATTTATAAGTCGTGGTCAAATGATTTCATTAGTCACCCTAAGGAGTAGGGGTGGGCAAAATTCGACCGAACCCGTCCAATCCGAACCAATCTAATCGAGTTGGGTCGATTTTTTTGTTGTTTTAACACGAGTTGGGTGTGTGGGCAGGTTGAGTTGGATCAAGTTATGGGTTAACTCATGAACTTTACAAGTGTTATGATGTTATTTGGACGAAATTGATTAAAGCAACACATGATTGAATTCGAATTGCTCAAATTAAGACATGGTAAAAGACTCACAGGTACGAACAAGGAAAGTAACAAATTTCTACATCATTTGATGTCTCCAACTAGAGTTCCTAAAAGTACCCCATCCTCAATTACAATGCAGTGACCTGAAAGTATTCCAGCATGATCAACTAAGGAATAATTACAGAAGCACTTGCAGCCCATCACTCAATGATACGCCGGGTGTATACCATGCATCAACTTCTACATAAAAATAATACTAGAATAGAAAAAATTGTGTGGGGGCACCGTAAAACAACTCCAATGAAGCAATAAGAAGTTCAAATAAAGTTTTCTTCAAATACTCTGATATTAATGTAGATAAACAAAACAATATCTAGTATCAAAACTATTCAAAATGCAACATCCAACATCGATCTAAACTCAAATTCAGTATAAATTCCAAATAATTGCTTCCCAGGATCCAAACATATAACTAGAAAAATGTCGAAGCCCAAACATACCCGACCCGCCTACTTTAATATTTGTTGACAAGTTGTCTCAAATCGACCAACCCGACCGATATTTGATTGGGTTGGGTTGTGTTGAGTTAAGTTATTATCAAACCGATTATATTGAGTTGGGTTTGGGTTGAGGCAAAAATCAATCCAACCCAATCCATGCCCACCCATACAAGGAGTACAATACAAGAGGAAATTTTATATATATAATTTAATTGGATCATGTGCCATAAGTTGGCTAAGAATTATAAGAAATCTTCAAGTTCAAGAAAGCTTTGAAAAGACCCTAATAAAGTTCTTTCGACCAATTCTTTTAACACACTTATATGAATAATCTTGATCTACAACAAAGAATAACTTGAACTCTAGTAATGAATTATGCAACATTATTCACTAAATGAAAACACATCTTCTTTTCTTCTTTCATTTTCAGGCCGAAAACTTTTCTTGGAAATCAATATGTGACTTTCAGGATAGAACGAATTTCTCCTCTTACGAAAGCAGCATATCAATCACTAAGGATTCCAACAAACTCAACTTTGTGTTTTGTACTCGAAAATCAGAAGCAGAAAGTGAGATTATGACCCTAATTCTATTTGGAGTTATTAATTCATGTCTTAAAGGAGTCAAAGTCGTCAAAAATGGACCAAGGAGAAAAAATAGTCGCAAAATCGCTCGTTACCCGCGCATGGAGCACTTGAACATCTTTTTCAGTATAATGGCCACTCGCTAGCACGCGTCCATCACTTGAGCGATCGTGCCACCGCTCACTGAACACGAGGCCAATGCTCGAGCGGTGGTGTTATCTGGTAAAACCCTAATTCGCAATTTAACGATTTTTACATCCCCAAACAACCTCAAATACTACATTATATGTTAAGCCTGTTATATCCGCAGTCTTATACCTATTGTAATCATCTTATCTTTGACATAATGAATTATTCTCCTTCTCTGTTCATGATTTTTTCCCCATTATGGATTTCACGTAAATCTTGTATTCTTGTTCTTATTTTTTTATATTTCCTATTCTCATTTTGTTGTAATAAATTAGTGCTAGTGCGAGGTTTGATTTTTTGTGGTGGAAACTATGAAATACAGAATTCCGCTTTTAGATGCAATACCAGATTTTTGTTATGAAAGGTGAAGATGCAAGCTGTGCTCGCACAGATAGACTTGGATGATGTTATGTTAAGGTTTGATAAGATGCCTTCAACTTGAATGCAAGAGGAAAAACAGCGTAAGTATCGAAATGTCTTATCTCAAATTCATCTATCAAATCAGATTCTTCATGACGTTCTAACAGAAGAAATCGCCACCATGTTATGATTAAAATTGGAACAATTATGCATGACAAAAAGTCAAACAAGTAAATTGCCTCTGATACAGAGATTCTATTCTCATCATATGACAAAAGGCACGTCTATATAAGACACCTAACTGTCTTTAGGGAGTTTTTGGCTAATATAAAGACCATGGAGGTTAAGTATGATGAAGATGATTTTGGGTTGATTTTGTTGTGTTAGCTGACTTCTTCATATATCACTTTTAGATATACTATTTTGTACAGTCGTGACACTCTTACGATGGATGAAGTATATGAAGCTATATTATCTATTGGCGGATATGAGATAGCTAGTAGTTGGATATGAGGATCAAGCAGAGGACCTCATTGTTCGTGGAAGGACTTAAGCCAAGAATTTTGGTGGAAATATAGAGGCATATCGAAGTTTATAAATAGAGAGAAAATCTATAAATATTGTAAGAAAAAGGGGTACATTAAATCTGACTGGTATAAATTGCAGAATAAGAATAAAATGGCTTCTACTTATCAGAAGGAAAAAAAAAACCAAAAAATTCAGGTAAATCTAATGTTCCAAAAGATGGCCATAGTGACGGAGAACTTCTTGTTAATTCTGATGGTGACTGAAGACCTTGCAATGATTGGATTCTTTATTCAGTTTGCACGTTTCATATGTGTTCTAATCAGATTAGTTTTCAACATATGATATTGTTTCAAAATGTGTTGTGATAATGGAAAATAATGTACCTTATAAGATAGTTCGTATTAGAATAGTCAGAATTAAGATACTTGATGAGGCTGTCACAATATTTGGTGATGTGATATATAAGGTAGTGCTGCTTTGCCACCACTAGCAACACCACTACAATATTCTATTTCTAAAGACATAATCAGAAGGGATATTAGACCTCCACAGAGGTACGGTAAGGCATATTTGGTTGCTTAGGCTTTGAATGTGGTTAAAGGTATTGATTCCAGTGAAGAGCCTTCTATCTACTCAAAGGTAGTTGGTTGTGATGATATGGTAGATGGATGATTTCTATGCAAGAAGAGATGAAATCGCTTCATAAGAATTGCACATGGGACTTAGTGAGATTATTTAAGGATAAGAGAGTTGTTTGCTGCAAGTGGGTGTTCAAAAGGAAAAAAAGTACAACAGGAGTTGAAGAAGACAAATATAAGGCAAGACTAGTTGGAAAAGGATATAGTCAAATTTCGGGTGTAGACTTCACAGATGTGTTTTTCTCCAGTTGTAAAGTATAGTTCGATTCGAGCTTTGCTTGATATTGTAGCCAAGCATGATTTTGAGCTTGAAGATGTAAAGACAACATTCTTATATGGAGAACTTGATGAGGAGATCTACATGTAGCAACCATATGATTTTATGGTTATAGGAAAGGAGGACTATACGTGTTTGCTAAAAAAGTCCTTTTATGGCCTAAAATTGTTACTCGAACGGTGATATAAAATGTTTGACTCATTTATGACTTCAAAAGAAGCAGTTATGATAGTAGTATTTACTTTAAGAAGTGTGGTAATTGGTCGTTTTTATACCTACTCTTATATGTTGATGATATATTGATAGCAAGGATAAAGAAAAGATAAGAAAAATTAAAGTCCGGCTCAGTGAAGAATTTGATATGAAAGACTTAGGAGCAGCAAATAAAATACTTGGAATGGAGATTCTGAGGGATAGAAAAGTAGACAAATTACACCTAAGTAAAAAAGGTACATAGAGAAAGTTCTTTACAGGTTCAATATGTAGAATGCTAAAGCTATCAGTACTACTTTAGCACCCACTTCACACTTTCATCTACTTTATATCACAATAAGATGATGACGTTGATTATATGTCATGAGTTTCATATTCTAGTGCAATGAGATCACTTTAATTTCATATGGTTTGTTCACGTCCAAATTTATCATATGTAGTTAGTGGATACATCACAAATTCAATTGGAAAGCCGTTGAGTTGATTTTCAAATACTTGTGTAGCTCTACTAATGTTTGTTTACATTTTAGAAGAAATGTATATTGAGTTATTGAGTATATTGATTCTGATTTTTACTGGAGACCTTGATAAAAGAAAATCTCTTATAGAGTCTTTCTTACTATTGCTAATTGTGCTATCAGTTGAAAAGTTATTTTACATATTACAGTTGCATTGTCTACTAAGAGGCTGAGTACATAACTATTACAAAGGCTTGTAAGGAAGTTATTTGATGGAAGGGACTATTTGGTGAATTTAGTGAAGACTTGCAAATTACTACAATCTTTTGTGAGGCAAATCGCTATTTTTCTCACAAAGGATCATATGTTTCATTTTACCTTCATTTCACACACATTTTGGAGAGAAAAATGGAAGAACTAGGGCACAAAGGAGGAGAAAAAATAAAAGAAAGTGGAGCAATTTTGGAAAAAAAAAAAAAAAAAAAAAAAAAATCAAGGCTAAGCTATTACAACCTTCGAGAATCCAACCAAAAAATGAGTTATATTTTTAATCATATATTTCATCCATTATTTCCTCTAATTTGTAATGTACTTCTATAAATCTTCTCCTTTTTATCATTTAAATAAAATGAACTAAATTATTTGATAATAGGATGATTAAGAAAACTTAGCCTAACTTAATTAATTTTAGTATGAGCCTTTAATAATTAAGTAAATATTTTCATGTGTATTTATTATTGTATTTCATACTATTCATTTATTTGGCCAGTAAATGACTGTGTTGAGCGATTTGTATAATATTTGAGAGAATATTATGCATTTTATACCAAGTAATAAATACTTTAGGTTCTTGTTAGGAGATGGAAATATACTCCGAACCCTATGTGATCCTTAAGCTATTCACAAAGAGTTAATGCAATTAATTGAGTTTTAATTGATATAGAGATGTAGTATGTTAAACCAATTGATTAAGGTTAATTTCGCTCGAGAGAGGTAATTGGTTAAAATAAGAAAATCAGATCCAACGTACTACTTTATCGTCCCAATTCTCCCTTATTTCTAGATTTGCCATTTTTGCTGAGTTTTTAGTTATTTTTACTATTTTCAAAATCGAACCTTATTGTGTGTAAATTATTGGAATTAAATTAACTATTATGTAATTAAAAGTGAACATTCATCTAGGAATCGACGAGGACTCATAGTCCACTTTATTGTTTGAGCACGACATGTGAACTTGAGGTTTGTAATTTTAGTGAACAAGTTTTTGGAGTTGTTGTAGGTGAATATTTTCACTTTCATTGCCATTTTAGTTAATTTTAGTTTATATAATTTTATATTATTATTACCATTTGTCTTTTTAATTTTTTGGATCTTTTTGGCTACCTTACACAATTTTGATCTCTCTTCTGTTTGGTATTCTTTTCATGTAATTTTCAGTTGTATATGCATGATTCTCATTGTGATAAAGTAACAAAACTTTTACAATGACGAATCTCCACATGGACAATTATTTATGTGATACATTGTACTAGGTAATGCTTGTATTTCTGCAGTAATGTATACATGTTGAAACTTCTTGGGTTTAGAGAATACTTAAGCTATAAAAAACAAGCACTTGACAAATCTGGGAGAGTTACATGCTCGTGAGAGATTATGTACCGAAGATTAGGATGATGACATAAAGCTTGTAGGAGATGGTCCACCCTTATTGAACAAAAAGGTATTTGCAAGATATTATCACGAAGTTGCCAAGTTTGATGAAAGTGACACGCTTATGGGAGATGCATTCTATTGGGACGGATTTTAAATGTAAGGGGTATAATCTACTTAAAGGAGCTTATGGGAAAGACTTGCCATTGCCCGTAGATTTAGATCCCGGACAAATCATTTAACTGAGGAGACATCAATTATTGAAGAAAAGCTTAAAGTGAATGACAAATTAATCACAAAGGAATCGAATGAAAATCTAGAAATCAACAAGGATATAAAGTAATTTACATTCTTTGAACTTCATTGATTGTCCAAAAATTAATTTTGTTATTAAGCCCGATGAGAAGGTGTAAGTCTACATAGTTGGATGTGAATCAGATGGAAGAGGCAAGTAATATTATATTGAAAAGGGCGATGAAGAGTTTTGGAGAATAAACGAAAAAATGGATCAAAATCAAAAGAAGAAAACTAAATAAGACATCTAAAGTTTTCTTTAGATGACCATGATTCAAATTGTCAAGATCGGGTTAAAGACTTAAAAAAAACATGCAACCCAATTTTCTTACTCTTAATCTTTTTATTTCCTTTTATTTATTTTCATGCTTTTATTTGATTAATTATCAATTTTTATAGGTTCTTTTTTTAAGTCTTATCCGCCCATGGTTCCTAACAAGTTTGATGGTACATTTTGACTATGTTGATCACACTTACCAACTTCAATTTTATCCAATATTACTTTCTTGTGATTTTGTAGTGCTCCACAAGTTATTCCATGAGATGCTTGTTGAAGAAAATGATTTGAAATCAGGTTGAGGCTTGCACACGATTGGGATGAATTAGAAATGAACTATCCAAGAACATCACAAGTCCAAGTTCAGTATAAGCACCTCTTTACCAAATGCCCAACTTGTTGAAGAAAATGATTTGAAATCAAGTTGAGGCTGTGTTTGTGTTGGGCTAAACGCTGGCACGGCCACGTTGTTTTGTTTCGGGTCAGAATTTCTGCCTCGTTTTTGAAATTTCAGGGCAATTTTGGGTGCTTTTTGGACATCTTCTAGGGCTCGTTTTAGGGCATTTAAATATCCCACTTCTCATTCTTCATTTCACCTTCAGTTCACACACATTTTGGAGAGAAAAAAGGGGACAAACTAGGGTACAAAGGAGAAGAAAAAATCAAAGAAAGTGGACAAATTTTGGGTAAAAAATCAAGACCAAGCTATTGCAACCTTCAAGAATCCAACAAAAAAATGGGATATATTTTTAATCATATATTTCATCCATTACTTTCTCCAATTTGTAATGTATTTCTATAAATCTTCTAATTTTTATCATTTAAATAAAATGAGCTAAATTCTTTGATATTAGGATGATTAAGAGAACTTAACCTAACTTAATTAATTTTAGTATGAGCCCTTTAATAATTAGGTACTTATTTTCACGTGTATTTATTTTTGTATTTCATACTATTCATTTATTTAGCCAATAAATGATTGTGTTGAGTGATTTGTGTAATTCTTGAGAATATTATACATTTTAAACCAAGTACGAAATACCTTACGTTTTTGTATACTCATAATCATAGGTGATCTATTGAACTATTTTCATAAAGAGTTAATGTAACCGATTGAGTTTTAATCGATATATAGATATAATAGGTTGAACCAAATGATTAGGATTAATTTCACTTGTGAAAGGTAATTGGTTAAAATGGGAAAATAGAATTTAACATAAGTAATTTGTTAATTTGCCCATGAAGAAAAAAATTAGGTGAAGGTTAAGTGAAATCATAAATTCTTACTACTTTATCCTTCCTATCCTTCATTATTTTTAAATTTGCCCTTATTGTAAACTTTTAGTTATTTTTATTATTTTCAAAATTGAACATTTTAGAGTGTACGTTATTAGAATTAAATTAGCCATTGTGTAATTAAAAGTAAATATTATTCGAGCGATTGACTCACACTTATAGTCCACTTTATTACTTGAACGTGACACGTACACTTGTGATTTGTAATTTTAACGAACAATATCAGAGGTGCTACAAATCATGGGGCGTTGGGCAAATTATATGATTTGGGTAGAAATTGTAGTAGGCATCTTCAGGTACTTTTGCTTCGTATCAGATTGAGGCTTAAATCATATTGGCTATTTGAGTTATGCTAGGTTGTATAGTGTGGGATAACTTTTGTTCTTGGTTTAATCTAAATTTTCATATTAATTCAATCATGATGGACGGTGGCTATTCAATTTACCAAACTTTTCTATTTGTACTAATCAATTCGGGTTGCTTCATGTTAATTGGGTATCGTGGTTCTTGGTGGGCTTTTGTTTCAAATAATTTTCATATTTTTTGTCAAATTGCCAGTTTGTCCCCGAACTTTTCTATTTCACAAGTTAATCCTTATATTTTATATTTGTGCAAGGGTCATTGTGATATTACAATCTTGCATTTAGTCCCTAGACTTTTTGAAAAGTTAAATTTGGTCCCTGTACTTTCAAATTAAAGCAAGGTGGTCATTGTGATTATGTTGTTGGTACCCCTTATTTGGAAGAAAATGCTAATACTTCTAATTTATTTCCTTCACATTTTCTTAGTCTACTGGTATACCGGATTCTTGTTTTTAGACCATTTTTTGACCCCATCTTTGAATGGATTGCTAATAATCCTCTAGATTTTTGGAGTGCAAGATATTCTACTTGTAGGATGTGTCTCTCAAGTTTTGGTGATGGTCTAATGGATAATAATTTTCTTTCGCACTAACTTCTAATTATTGTTTAGCTTAGTCGACATGCAATGTAAATACAAATTTGAATTAAATTCTTGGGAATGATGATTTGTTGAGATCGAGGAGAAGTGTTAGAAAAGTCTATGAAATCAATCTTGATAAAACATTGCTAGATTTTAGGAAAGTAAGTTATGTAAGTGTTATGTCATAGGTCCAATTAACTTTGGTCATAAACACTTTTAATATATATAATCTATGTGTATTTATGGCAAAAATCTATTATTTAATTAAATTAGTAATCTAATAAATTAAATAATAGAATTTGTAACTTCAAGTCTGGTGATTTGTTAATCACAAGGAGTTGTGATTGTGAGATACAAATTACATATGACTAAATCTTAAATCGTCAGTGGTCGTATATAATGACAATATACGATATCGTTATTTCTTACTTGTAAAGTAAGTAGCTGATTTCACAAATTAAAGTGTGGTGACATTTGAATGAACACGTAGATGTTTTGTTATAGAACAAGTCATTGGAGACCCCCTGGGAGATTTCACATAGATAACGATCTGAGTGTCAGTGGTTAATCTCTAACATTCGGTAGTGAAAATGGTCCTTTCACTTGAGGTCGTCATAGTGCCTTATATAAGGATAATCATACTTTGNATTGGAGACCCCCTGGGAGATTTCACATAGATAACGATCTGAGTGTCAGTGGTTAATCTCTAACATTCGGTAGTGAAAATGGTCCTTTCACTTGAGGTCGTCATAGTGCCTTATATAAGGATAATCATACTTTGGTGATGTTGGATGTTTCTCTGCTAAGGGTCGCTAATACGGCATCGTTCGGGTATGTCAAAAATCATATAAAGATTGTGAATTATCAATAGAGAATTCGTCACTCTTAGATAATAAGAGATTATGATCTACTTTTTATCCAGTTAAATTGATAATGAAATCCTTGGTCAAGGTGAACTCATAAGTCGAACATGAGTTTTCGACTTACATTGACTTAATAGTGGAATAAAAGATATGATCGATAATTAAGATCAACACATATCCATATCTCGTAATTGATCGGATCATATTGAAGAAAGGATTATAGTTTCACAGTAAACGAATAAGTTTGGTTATGTCACACCATGTGACATTTTTCGTCATATGTATTGCCCTAATACATTGTTAAATGTCAATCTAGGACGAATGGATGTGAATTAATAATAAATTAAAAGGGACGATTTAATTTATCGATTTTGATTAGATCAAAATAATTATTCACGTTATTAGAAATCATGATTGGGAACCTAATGGATCACACACAAAGGAGAACTAGAAGAATGAGATTTATCAATTAATTAATTGACAAGTGTTGTATAGTTAATTAATTAGGTTGCTTATTAATATGCCCGAATTAATTCATGGACCAAATTTAATTAATTGGATTAATTAAATATTGGACCGGATTAAGTTAAGTTTGGACTTGTATTAATAAGCTGCTAGGGTTTGAAAAATTTATAGAGAAAATAGTTATTCTTGCTATCACAAGAAAATTAGTGAATTTTAGTTCATGACTGTTCGAGTTCGAGAATCAACAAAGGAGTTTGCGGGATTCATCAAAGTTATTATTCTAAACATAGTTTCTATCTAACTAC
Source organism: Fraxinus sp. 1973-6204 (assembly GCA_903798365.1). NCBI lineage: Eukaryota > Viridiplantae > Streptophyta > Magnoliopsida > Lamiales > Oleaceae > Fraxinus > Fraxinus sp. 1973-6204. The sequence goes on from CAIGRR010366524.1 coordinate 12,517, forward strand.
AAAGCAGATCCTTGGTGGGAATTGAAAAATAATATATTTTTCGCTATGCATGCTAAGTAAGTTCCCAACAGTGGTATCAGAGCCTACTTTGTATTTGTTAGAAATGGTTTGCATGTTTGAGCAATTAAAAGTTGATTGTTGATTTCTTATTTCTAGAAAAAGATTTTAAAAAATATTGGATCGAGAAGATCCCTGGCTGGACTAAGTCGGCATTGGCGGTGATTTATATCACTGGAGTGACAGCAGTATCACGGTGATGCACTGTCGGGCTCGGTGTCACACTGCCACGCATAGCCCCCTAGGCGGTCGTCTTTGATCTTTGCTGCGACGACGATCGCCGCTGTAAAAAAAAAAACACAATGCTTTGTGCTGCAGTTATTCAGCAGCGCGAAGCGCCACTGAAGTGGCGGAACGCCGCCACTATATGACAGCGACGACATGCCGCCACCTGTCGTCAGGACAACGCCGGAAGGAGTCGGTAACATCCCAATGAATTTAGGGTTTTTAACAATCAGGGGGCGAAAAGAGTTTGATGGAGGCGGGGGCTTCTGATGACATTTGTGAAATTGCAGACCCCCGCCTGCAATTATGATAAAAAGGGCCATTTTACAATTTTTAAATGGAGGGCATGTCATGCAATTAAGTTAATTGAAGGACCTATTTATAATTTTAAAAGCAGGTGTCAGATTGAAATATTTGAAATGGTTTTGAATTTAAATTTAAAACGATTTTGAATTAGATTTGAATAGGTTTGACCATAAAATTTCAATTTTGACCCGTTTAAAATTTTATTTAAAATTGACAACTTTTATATTTTTGTTAAAATTAGATTTTAACTTATATATAAACTTTGACCCTAAATTAAATTTTATTTTATTTAGGAGTTTTATCCTAAATTAAAATGTAAATTCAATTGAAATTAGAGTTGGTCTCTAATATGATATTTATTTAAAACTTGATTTTAATTAAATATGCTCGCCCCTAATATCTTGGAATTAGAGTTTGACTCTTATTTTTTGTATTTAATTAAAATTTGATTTTAATTAAATTCAACAACCCTAAATCTTGATATTAGAGTTGGACTTTAATTTGATATTTAATTGGAATCTGATTTTAATTAAATAGTTCTGCCCTTATAATTGTGGAATTAGAGTTGGACTCTAATTCGATATTTAATTAAAATTTGATTTTAATTAAATAAATCCAATAATTAAATTAAATTAATTTATTAATTTATTAATTAATTATTTAATTATTCTGATCCATGTCTAAATTAGTTTAGACGACTTTAATTGCTAGAAACTTAAAACATGTTTGCATATATTAGATATTATATATAAAGGCATTTATATGATGAATGTCTTATTAGTGGATGATTCTGGACTCGATCATATGAATGTCTTGAAGTGTTAGTTTTATTCTTGTTGTTTTATGGGCCTGCGAGCTCTTACTTATTTTGGACCTTCAAGTTCAATGTAATTTTATGGGCTTACATGTCCAATTATTTAGGCTTGTGTGCCACTAGTATAGAATACGTATTGCTGTTGGATTAATTGGAGATGCAAGATGAGGAGGAGACCATAGAGATGGAGCATTGTATGAATCAAATGCAATACCCCATAGGAACTGAC
>CAIGRR010366569.1:0-11992 GCA_903798365.1 Fraxinus sp. 1973-6204
GGAAACACATTCTCAAAGAAAGTTGTATTCCTTGATTCAATTATAGTACCCTCATACACATCTTGAATTTCAGACTTGTGTGCAAGAAAATGATATGCACTACTATTATTGACGTATCCAATTAATATGCAATCAATCGTCTTGGGTCCAATTTTCACTTGCTTAGGCTTAGCTACTTTAACTTGAGCTAAACACCCCCACACTTTCAAGTGTTAGTATGACGGAGGATGACATTTCCATAATTCATATGGAGTCTCTTCCATGGTCTTGAGAGGTATTCGATTAAGAAGACTATTCGTTGTTACAATAGTTTTCCCCCACAAGTTCTGTGGCAAACCCGAACTTAGCAACATTGCATTCATTATCTCTTTGAGAGTTCGGTTTTTACGTTCAGCAATGCCATTCGATTTAGGAGAGTAAGGTGTCATTGTTTGATGAATACTTCCATGTTCGAAACAAAATTCTTCAAGCGGTGCCCCGTAATCACCTCATCTATCACTACGAATACTCTTTATTCGTTAATCGAGTTGGGTTTCAACTTCAGCCTTATATAGTTTAAAGGCTTCCAACATTTCATCTTTACTTCTCAAAAGAAAGACATAACAATACTTTGTATAGTCGTCGATGAAAGTCACAAAGTGTTTCTTACCCCTCTAGTTTGAACGAGTTCAAGTCACATATATCACTATGGACTAACTCTAAAGGTGCTATGTTCCTTTGAATTGAGTGGAATGTTATTTTAGCCAATCTTGTTTCAACACATACTTTACATTTATGATTAGGATCAATCTTAAGTGCCGAAATTAGACTTTGATTCATAAGTTGGCGCAAAGATTTAAAATTCACATGTCCTAATTGACTATACCACAAACAAGACAACTCATGCAAGTAAACATAATTTAAACTTTTATTCATTGAGTTTTATCTTGGTACAATAGTAAGAACATTCAACTTGAACATTCCATCACACATGTATCACTTGCCTACATACATGTCATTCTTTGACAATACAAATTTATCAGATACAAACGCTATCTTAAAGCCATTTTTACTAATAAGAGATCCGGACACTAAATTCTTTCGTGTGTTTGGCACATGTAGGACATTGTTGAGGACTATCTCTTTCCCGGATGTTATCTTCAAAGTGACTTTGTCTTGTCCTTCAACCTTGGAACTTGTAAATAGATTCATTTCTTGCATCACTTCGAAAAGGGTGTCTTTCTAATCAAGTTGGCTTGAGCATTCTTCTTTGGCTTCCGACATTCGCTTGAGCGATGTCCAGCCTTTCCACAATTATAGAAATTCCCATTTAACTTCTTAGCTTTACTGAAGTTATCTCTACACTGTGCATCACTGGAAATCTTTCGTTTCTTATTGACAATCTTTGGTTTTATTTCAACAAAACTGGCTCCAAGTTGGACAATAGACATTCTCTCGATTTTCCTATTGTCCTCCTCAATCCTTAAACGGTCGATCAATTCTTCCAAGTTCATCTCCTTACGTTTGTGCTTGAAATCTCCCTATTTAGGAAGGAGTTTCTTGATGATGGCAGCCACTTGGAAGGATTCGATAAATTCCATCTTTTCGACATTGATATCATGCAATCGAACTTAAAGTTCTTGCACTGGCTGATCACCATTTTGGAATCCACCATTTTGTAGTCCAAAAATTTGCTGACTATGAATCTTTGTTTCGGTGTCATCGGTCTTATACTTCTTTTCCAATGAATCCCGTAGATTCTTAGCCGAGTCCTTCGAACTATACACTCCATAAAGTGTATTATCCAATCCATTAAGGATGTAGTTCTTGCACAGAAAATTAGAATACTTCCACGCGTCCAAGGCGATAATTGACTCACGATTATTCTCTCCTTCTTGTATGGCTTGTTGAGTCTCATTTAGAAACTTTTCCAAATTGAGTATAGTAAGATAGAACAACATCTTTTGTTGCCATATCTTGAAATCTATATCTCTAAACTTTTCAAGCTTCTCCACATGTGTATAGCAGTCTTTTGTAGTGGTATTGCCATAGACGAAACCACATTGTTCGTACCATGTTGACTCAAGGTAGCCTCTACAACACTTATTTCTGTTACTTAAACAGATGATTAACGTAGCAACAATAAAATAGGGAAGAATAGTACACGAAGACTATTCCAAAGATGACAAATACGAGTTTGAAAACAACAAACAACCATAGGCAAAATATTGTCTTAAGATTGTTGGTCCAGAGTGTATATGATAGCTAGAAAAAGTTGTAAATGTGATCAAACGAACAAAGTTTTAACCCGCAGAAGCATAGTTAAAACACAATATTTAAGAAAGAAAGAGCTCTCAATCGTCACCTTGGTTAGAGAGAGATGCTCTCAAGTCTAGTGAGAGAAACACTCATTGGATTGCCTTGGTTTCTTGAGTTTTCTTGTGTCTCTCTCAATTTTTACCTATCCTAGGTGGAAATCGAGTTTAGCATTCAACTCTTCTACTTGTTTTTGCTTAAGTTTTTAGGTGGAAACGAGTCCTACTATTTCTGGTTACTTTTCTTTCTTAGCATATTCATTTGGTGATTTGGAGATTTATTATGGTTACTTGGTAAGTCATGTTTCTACTTCTGTTTGAATTCCATAGTTCTTGGATTGTTTGCTAGATTGTTTACTATAGGTGTTTTCTAATGGTCATTTTACGAAGAGATTTGGTGTTCAGCTCATTTTCCTCTTCTTCTTCTTCTCCATCCCCGATCTTCTTATTTTCTTGGAGGTGTGTGGTTGTTTTTGTTTTGCACTCTCTGTGCTTTGGGTTGTTCTTGTTTTTGCCTATATCTTGCCTGGTTCTCTAAGGTGGTTTGTGCTGTTTTGTGAGACTTGAGTCTGATACCGGAACAGTGATGCTCAGCTTCTTTGTTTCGACCTGCTCCTTACTCCTTTAGTTTGGTTTCCCAGATTTCTTTAGTCTAGCTTCTCATTTCCGGATTTTATTATTCTTGCAGTTCATGTTCATCCTTTAAAGGGTGTACATATTGTGTATCTATCGGCATGGATGTTTTCTTGAAGATTCAAATTTTGTTTTTTGACTTGAGGAATTCACGTGTCCTGTTTCGGCCACTTTTTCAGCTACTTTTTGCATTATTTTTTGGTCAAGACAGATTTAAGAAATATTTCTTGGAATATCTCTTGTCTCTTGACCTTGGGTAGTGAACTCCAAGCCTTTGTCACCTTCTCGATGTACAGGTGGAGCTGGTAAGGAGATTCTTCACGTATCTTCCAGTGTGATTTCTTGTTTGGGCTGCTCTCCTCTTTTCTTCTTCTTTGGTCTTCTTCAGTCCATCAAGGGCCCTTGGGTCAATATGTTTAAAGACAACCGTTCATGTGATGATAGTCTCAAATTGGAGAATTTTTCATTGGAGGGGGACGAGGTGATCATTAATGATTCGGATATGGATAATATTAAGGAAGCTTGGGATTTTGACCTCGTTGGATATTTTGTTGGAAGATTCCTAGGCAAAGTGGCATTGCTCAAATTATGTGATTCTTGGAAAGTAGATTACAAATATTGTGTCCATCCCAGTGGTTGGTTGGTTTTTAAATTTGAAATGGATACGAAAAGGCTAAGTGTGTTATATGGAGGACCTTACTTTGTTTACGAGAGACCATTGATGGTCAAAGTCATGCCAAAACTTTTTGAATTCAATGACAAGGAAGTGAGTTATAGACCAACCTTCTGGGGCTGTCTTTGGAGCTATGTAATGTTAATGTGCTGGGGAGAATTGTGTCTAAAATAGGCAAGCCATTATCCATCGGCAAAGTTACCTCTACTAGAGATAGATTAGTTTTTGCTAGAGCTCTTGTGGAAATTGATGCATCGAAGGAGTTGGTGAAGTTAGTCAAGCTAAAGTTCTCTAATGGTAAAATTAGGGAGCAAGAAATCATCTTCGAAAATGAGCCCAAATTCTGCAATAGTTGCAAAATTTTGGACATACTAATATTGGCTGCAAATACAAGAATGTGCAAGGGGAAGGAGCCAACGAGAAGGCAAAATAGGGATAGAATGTCATGGAAAAACTGGCCTACATCATTGAGAACACTAGCCAGTCAGTCCACGCCCAGGCAGCCCCCGTGAACGCTACAAAAATAAGGCAGATGGTGATGTTCACTACCAAGCTGCTTGTGCTGGAAATATGGACAACACTGATGAGGGCAATTCACATGTAGTTGCTCTATGCCCGACGTTAGTTTTTGCCGAAGAAGTGCCCGTGAAAACAGCCAATAGTAAGGCAGTAGGTGCTACCCATAAGGAGGTACCGTGTGCTGGGAAAAAAATTCTAAAGAAAGCGGCATACTTGTTTCAACTGCACAGGCTCATGGTGAAAAATTTGTGGCTGGGCAGCAAGGCAACACAACTAATGTCAAAAAGGCTGTTGCACAAAATGATGGAGGGGAAGGGAATTTTGACATATGGTTATTGAAGGCAACGACCCCACTAATGCACACGGAAGTTCCTCAAATCCAAACGCTAACGGGAAATTGAAATTGAAGATTGTTGAGCATAAGACGACAGACAATACAAAAGAAAAGAAGAGGGGTTCTACCCTTGCATCAACCTCATGAAGAACGTTTCTTAGAATATAAGGGGTTTGAACCTACCCCTGAAACAAAATGGGATTCGAGAACTCATTAAGAAGCACAACATTGATGTTATGGGAGTTTTGGAAACGAAACTTGTGGAATCTAAATTGAATCGAATTATGAGGAATAAATTTCATGGGTTGATGCAAGTCAATAACTTTAGTGCACATGAAGCCGAGAGAATTTTGATTTTGTGGAATCCTATGAAGGTTTTTTTGGAGGTGGTGGAGTGTACACCACAAATCATCCATTGCATTGCTACTTGTAAGGTAACTTCATACACCTTTCACGTTAGCTTTTTTTATGCTTTTCATACCATTGTTACTAGAAGGTCACTTTGGAGTAATATCATGAGTATGAATGTTTCGTTGCCTTGGTTGTTGCTTGGGGATTTCAATAATGTCTTAAAGTTTGATGAAAAAAGCAACGGATTGGAGGTGACACCATATTAATTGAGGGATTTTACAAATTTTTGTCTTCAAGTTGGCCTTACAGATCTTAGGTCCACGGGTTGTTTTTACACGTGGACTAATAATTCTACATGGAGCAATCTTGATAGGGCTATGGTTAATGGAGTTTGGATTCAAAGTGGTGCTCTTGGAATGCCAATTTCTTGCCATCGGGTTGCCTTTCCGACCACTCTCCATGTATTGTCTCAACTATGGATAGGGAGGGGAGAAATAGTAGGCCTTTTAGATTCTTCAACATGTGGATGAATCATGAGAACTTCTTGGAAGTTGCTCAAAGGGACTAGAATGTTTTGGTTAGAGGTACAAATCAATTTGTCTTTTGTAAGAAATTGCACAATTTGAAGGAAGCATTAAAGGTACTTAATGCTAACCATTTTGAGCACATTTCTACTAGAGCCAACAATACCAAGATGGAGTTGAAGGAGGGCCAAAGAATGCTCCATGATCAGCCCACTAATCAACAATGTCAAAATGTGGTAGCCGAGTTGAGGAAAAAAGCTAGGGATCTTTGTGAAGCGGAACGCAGTTTCTACTTTCAACAAGTCAAATGTAACTACATTATCAATAGTTATAAGTGTACCAAATTCTTCAATGCTATGGTGAAGCGGAACACTAGAAGGAATTTTATTGCTAAAGTTATTAAAGAGGATGGGAGCTATACAACATGATAAGATGAAGTTGCAAATGAGTTCATAAAATACTACATCTCTTTTCTTGGTGAAAGCTGCCCTAATGTGCCTATTGACCAGATGTTTCTAAGGGATGCCCCCTTGGTGACGATGGAGCAAGGTATTTCTCTCAGTCGGGATATATCTAGTCAAGAAGTTAAGGAGGCGCTCTTTGACATTGGTGATAATATATCCCACGGACCGGATGGTTACTCATCATGTTTCTTCAAGAAAGCATGGGGGATTGTTGGTGTTGATTTTATTGAGGCCATCAAGGAATTCTTTACCTCGGGTTCACTCCTTAAACAAGTCGACCACATGGGTATTGCTTTAGCCCCGAAGTCTAGCCACACTACGATTGTAGGGGACTATAGGTCTATCTCTTGTTGCAATATTTTTTACTAAGTCATTGCAAAGATTCTTACATCTAGATTGAGACCTATATTGGGGGGCATTGTTGACCAAGCACAATCCGCATTTGTTGAGGGAAGGAGGATGACGGAAAATATACACCTTGCACAAGAGCTCATGAGGCAATACAACCGTAAAAGGGTAGCTCCAAGATCCTTACTTAAGGTGGACCTCCGTAAGGCGTATGATTTGTTTGATTGGAGCTTCTTAAGACAAGTACTCGAAGGGCTACAATTTTATACTAAATTCATCGGGTGGGTTATGGAATGCGTCACTACTACTACCTATTCCGTGGCTTTGAATGGATGGATACATGGTTTCTTCAAAGGGAGGAAGGGCTTAAGACAAGGTGATCCACTATCACCATTTTTGTTTGTCTTATGTATTGAATATCTCTCGAGAATCCTTAAGGCAGCCACAAATGAAAATGATTTCAACTATCATCCCAAATGTGGCCCGTTGAAGATTACACACTTAGCCTCTGCGGATGAACTTAAGGGGTGATATCACTTCTGTGAGAATCTTGATGGATTGCTTGAATGATTTTGGGAAAGTTTCAGGACTAAGGATGAACAACCTAAAGTCCAGCTTATTTACAGCTGGTATACACGGTTTTGAGCTCAAAGAGATCCAACAACTCACTAATATTCCAAGGGGCACTATGTCGTTTCGCTACTTGGGCATACCACTTGCATCCGAGAAGCTCAAAGTAAGTTCTTATGCTCCCTTCTTGAATAAAATCACAGCTTATATTAGCACTTGGACTAGCTCTTCTTTATCTTATGCGGCGAGAGCGGAATTGATTAGAGCGGTGCTTCAAGGGGTTGAATGTTTTTGGCTTTCTTTACTACCCATCCCAGCTACAATTATCTCTAGAATCATAAGTCTTTGCCGGAACTTTCTTTGGGGTTCTAAGAAGCCTTTGGTTGCTTGGAGGGATGTTTGCTTACAAAAAAAATGAGGGTGGACTGGGGTTTAGAGATATGAGAAGCTGGAATTCAGCACAACTTGCAAAAGTGCTGTGGAACATTCATCATAAAAAAGATACCTTGTGGATTCGTTGGGTGGATAAATTTTACCTTAAGGGAGCTTGTATTTGGGAGGTTGCACCTATGAAAGAACACTCACCTCTCTTCAAAAAACTGCTGGGAATTAGAGATGTGCTGAAACAATTTTTTACACAGGGAATGTCCGTCCAGCTCACTTTGGAGGAAATGCATCAGATTTTCGGCCAGAATATGGGGATAAATGGAGCTGATTTTTGGTGACCAATGCATATGACTTTTTTCAGCCTAAGGGAAACGTTAGGTGCTGGGCTAAGGAGGTTTGGAAACACTTCATTACTCTAAAACATTCATTCATGTTGCGGTTGGGAGCTCAATCCAAGTTACTCACCAAGGATAAATTGCATTACTTGGATATTGATCGGAATTGCATTTTTTGTGCTTCACAAGAGGAGACGAGCCACCACCTATTTTTTGAATGTTCTTTCTCTTCAAGTGTTCGGAGGAGCGTCAAAGATTGGTTGGGCATTACAAGAGCCATGACCACCATGGCTAGTGCACTTAAATGGATGAAGGAGGCTAGAGGAACCTCATGGTGAAACAAAGCAAAAAGGATTGCGCTAGCTAGCGCCGTATACTATATTTGGATGGCAAGGAATCTAATGGTTTTTGAAATTTGAGACCCCATGTTGATAGTGTTGTTTGATGAATTAAAACACGCGTATACAAAGTGATATTCTCTTTGTATCCTAATGTTTTAATTTGTTCTGAGTCATTGGCGATGGGTTGATTTGTATTTTCGTTTGGTTTGTTTTGTTTTGATTTCCGTCGGTTGTTCACTTGGGTATGCCCATATTAGTTGTACTTTTATTGTAACTCTATTGTTGATTCACCCGGGTATACCCGGAGTATTTGTATACGATTTTTGATCAATATAATTCATTTTTAATGATAAAAAAACACAATATTTAAGAGGTTGGAAAAATTGCATTATAATAAATACAAATGGAAAAAAGAAAAAATAAGTTGAAGAAGTAGGAAATGATAATTCAAGGCAAGTGACGACACTTTCTCCTTAAGACAATATTGCCCCACTACAGTGCTCACGATTGTCGACCCTTGTCTTCCAAGATACAACAGATTCAATTCTTGTGGTAGCAACACTTCAAACAACAAAACAACGACGAATTTGACGGAATTCCCTTTCTACAAGGAAAACGGTTTTGGAATGAATTTGAGAGAGATTATACAAGATATTTTATGATTACACAATGCACATATGGTATAGAATACAAAAGGGACGTCCAAGGGGTCCTATTTATAGATGATAAGGGGTTGTGAATGAAGTATTGCGCCCCAAACTTAGCAACTCTTGCCAAAGGTCGCACCATTCACTATCGCTAGCCTGTCGCCATCGCCTCGCTCGAGCGATAAAACAGTGACTTCATCGCTAGCTTATCGCTAGCCATTGCTAGCTTGTCACTCGAGCGACAATACAGCAATAAGTTAGCAATAGCCTTAGTCAATTTTCCAGTCAGCTTCCTCTATTTTCTTTCCAACTTTGGACCGTAATTTTTCATTCATTCGAAATTGATTTTGAGATTTCAAATATACCATGATGATCTACTCGACGAGCAGAACAAATTGGTCTATTTAGATTTGTAATTTGACCATCGGATCAAGTCCGACTATATTTGGACGAAGTTGACACGAAAGTCATTTTTCCAAATTTTTTGTTTTGACACTTAACCAAAATTTTCAATCTTCTAAAACAAGTTCCTACAAAAACAGTATGTGCAATTTGAGTTGACTGCAGGGGCAAAGAATAAAAAATGACAGCTAATCAAAAAGCGTGTATTTTAGGCTTTTAGCCGATGATTGCAATTATTTTCAGTCAAGTCGAATATTAATTTCAATAATATATTTAAATTATAACTACTACTCATTTTTTATTCATACATTTTGTGAGGTTTACAACTTTTTTTCCTTATAAGTTACTTATAATTTTAACCAAACACTCGCATAGTGTATACATGATCTACATCAACTTATTGCACTAGTGGCTATAAATTCACGAACACAATGTAACTAAATATTTGAATTAAGTATCGAAGATCAAATTTGATAAAACTCTCCATTATTTTACTGGATATGCAGAACTTAAAGTGGCTTTAAAAGGTTTAAAAAGTAAATGCAACGAAAGAAAACTCTACAAATAAAAGAGAATAAGGTTATATCATACCACTAGTATTGAACATTAGTCAATATGATAGCATATTGAAGGTTACATTAAATATACCATAAATCCTTTTATTTAATTGAACTTATAATTTAATATCACAAGCCTTATGTGAGTTGGCTTGCATGCTAGCTGCTCAGTGTTTCATTACTCGGCTCATTTGATCCGCGAGTCAAGTTAGCTCAACTCACAACTCTGGTGAGCCGATGACTTAGCCTATATTTGGCCCCCTTTTTTTTTTTTAGAAAACTCATTTTTTAAAAACTCATTTTCAATCACATATTCTCTTGTAAAATAATTTTACAAGTAAATCAAAAAAAAATTCTTATTTTTTAACCACATATTCTTCAAAAAATGACTATTTCAAATATTTTTTCTTAACAAAATAGGGGCTCAAATAGGGGACTTAATATGCCTATGTATTAATACTCCCTCATGTCGTGTCTTATAATCGATATTGTTTGTATCATGTCATCGAGAAAGTACTTTGAACGAGGGAAATTATCTTCAATTTTACGCTAATCTTTTCAGTACACATCATTGAATATGATAATACAGACTTTTAAGACTTGAGGGAATTTGACAATATTAAAAATTAAAATTTTAGTCATTATGATATTCAATTTAATATGTTAAATAATGATGTGCATAACTAAGGATGACAATCAAGTAAGGAGAGTCCTTCCTGTTATCCGCCTTGGTGAGGGTTTAAAATATCACAGTGTTCTAAATAGCGGCAAAAAGCGCCGCTATAGGCGTAGCGCGGAGAAAACGCGACGATTTTGTGATATGCGCGTAAAATAGCGATGAACCTTTTTTGTTGACCGCTATAGCGCGCCTTATCCTTTTTTTTTCCCATACTTTTTTTTATATATAAATATATTTACTATCTTAAAAATAATTAAAATAATATTAAAAATACGAAACGCATTATGACGCTTATTCTTCGCATTGACACGCTTAATCTTGTAATTCTTGATTCTCNTCCCCATAAATTTTTTATTTTTTTTTATATAAAAATATATTTAATGTCTTAAAAATAATTAAAATAATATTAAAAATACGAAACGCATTATGACGCTTATTCTTCGCATTGACACGCTTAATCTTGTAATTCTTGATTCTCGGCCTCGACGCTACGCTACGCTTTACGCTTTTTAGAACATTGATATCCTCTTGTACTTATTTATTTTATTTACATTTTTGAAGATGTTTTAAATTAAGACGTATAAAAATAAATATATAATATAAAATTGGGGGTTCTCGCCCCGATTCCCCGTAAAACAAACTTCACTATTTGGGAGGATGGGGAAGAAAATTTTTGCCAAACTTATATATAACTAACTATGGGTGAGCACAGTTCGACTTAAACGATTTTTGAACTATTTTCAAACTAGACTTTTTAAGCGTTCTAGGAGAATTTTAAAACAAAACATTCTATTTTTCAAACCATTTTTTGCGATTTGATTTGGTTTCAAACCAATGTTTTAACAATATAAAAACAACATATTTCAAATAATTGAAAAAATAAACCTATTTGTTTGAAACGCTGAGTATCTATACAAGTCCCATTTTTGGCTAAAAATGTATTTTTGGAACAATAGATTGATGGAAAATATGTGTTTAATTTCAACCATAAATTCAAAATTACTCATTTATCTACACATTATATAATGTCCACCACTATTCGTTCAAAAAATTTACTAATAATCAAATCCGAATAGAGGCTAGCTTTGTGTTCACATTACTTCCCTCCACTCTTAGCTTGTTTGGGAGACCCTTTTTGAAAAGAAAAATAAATTTTTGAGAATGTGTTGTTGAAAAGTAGGAAAAAAAATTATAAATCTCTTAGAACGTATGATTAAAAGTGATATTGGGGAAAAATGATTTAAAAAAGGCTAAACAACAAAAAGCCCTCTACCTATTGTCCTTGATGTCGAAAACCTTATGCCTTTTGGAAATAGCACAAAACATTCTTGTTTCAAACCTTTGTTGTGGAATACCCCATACCGACATATTCCATCTGTCATGTCATTACAACCCAACAAATAGGATAAAATGGGAAAAAATAAAGGACAAAACCCCCCACCTATTAGACATGTTGCGAAACCCCCCACCTATTGAGATCAGACGAAAATGTCCATATTGTCTATTTTATCAATAAAACGATTGAAATGATGAATATACCTTTTTATTTAAAAAAATAAATTATTAATTTCAACTATTGTCCATTTTTTTCAAATAAATGGAAACATGTCCCAATAAGTAATTAAAGAATTTTTTTAAAAAAAAAACCTTCAAATAAGAAAAATAAAAAAATAGGACCCTAAAATATGTTCTTACGAGAGTGTTCCAAAACTCAAGCATGTGGTTAAATAATTGTAGCAAAACAACATGAAATAGACGAAACTAAAAACAATTCACAGCTAATTGAATGTATGTAGTCTGCGATTAGACCTCGTTAGCAAGAGAAAAAGCATTGTTGTTGAGCGTGACCACTCAGAGAATAAACTTCATATTTATCCTTGGGAGCGAAATGAAGCGTTTGAATGGGATTGGGGTAGTGGTGTCAACGAGCCGAG
>CAIGRR010366635.1:0-11588 GCA_903798365.1 Fraxinus sp. 1973-6204
GTATGGAGATTTTTTGCAGGGGCTTTCATTATTTCGTTCTCGGAGACTAGTTTTTAGCAAGGTAAAATGGTATCATGGTGGACAAAAGCATCACAGGATGCACAGGTAGGGATGTTACGTGGAATTATTCCTTTGCTTGTTACTTGGAACCTGTGGAAAGCTAGATGTGCAGCTCGAATGGAGACTAAATTCTCTCTGAGATGTGTCATTAGTCAAGTTAAGGTGAGTTTAAGGACATTTACAGACTCCTTCAAGATGTTCCGTAAAATTAAAGTGTCCGATAAAGAGATTCTGGATAGATTAAATGTCCTAATAGCTCCTATTTCTGTGGGAGTACCTCAGTTGATGAGTTGGAAGAGACCAGGAATTGGCACATTGAAACTAAATGTTGATGGGAGCTCAAACGGGAAACCAGGCGCTTCAGGAGGAGGCGAACTGATTAGAGATAGTAGAGGTAGTTTGATTTTCGGCTTTGATTACTATGGCGTGACAACCAACACTACAATAGAATTACGTGCTCTTAGGGACGAGCTGGCTATGTGCAAGGAACTGGGATTTGTGGATTTGGTGGTGGAATCAGATTCTACGTTGATGGTAAAATGGGCACAAGATGGAAGATGCACTTTATGGTATCCGTAAGATTTACGGGGGGATATTTACGCTTTGATTGAAGCCACCCGTGCCAAGATAACACACATCTACGGGGAAGGAAATATGGCAGCAGACTATTTGGCAAATATAGGAGCTACTGGTAACTCTCTCACCATCCAAGAAGGGGACAACGTTCCCGTTAGCTTTAGAGGAATTTGAAGGACCGGCTCTTGGAGCCTACCAAATATTAGATGTAAATGATTTATCCCATACTTGTACCACGGTATTCCTTCGCCAAAAGTGAGGATATTATCAATAAAAGTTACGATTCCCATTAAAAAAAAGAGAGAAATGAGCAACTTTGATGAATGTGATGATTGTACAAATATAGTTCAATCAATCAAAATTTCAAAATGAAGAAGAAGAAAGGTTTATTAATCTTCTCAAGAAATCTCTCTCTTTTAATGGATGATTGTAATAAATGAAGTATTCAGAGAGAAATGAGCAACTTTGATGAATGTGATGATTTTACAAGTTTAGTTCAATCAATCAAAGTTTCAATATGAAGAAGAAGAAAAAGTTTATGCAATGTAAGTACAAAAATCTTCCTTAAAAATATCTCTTTTAAAATTGATATAGATAAATTAAACACAGAGAGAAATGAATAATCTTGATGAGAGAAATAATTCAAGAAGTTTGATTCAACAATCAAAGTTTTTGTTATGAAGAAATAAATGAAATGAATGTAAAAATGTAAGCTCAAAGAAGATTTTTCAAATATATTTATCAAGAAAGCATTGTTATTGTTATTGTAATGANAGAAAGCATTCTTATTGTTGTTTGATGAATGCAAAGTGAAGTGGTATTTATAGCAATCAAAACGCAATAAATTCTACCAAACATGATGACCAGTCCAGTTGAGCGCTAATTTTCGGATGACCAATATAATCGTTTATATAGTCTGAACTGTCAGATTTTAGTGTTGGAGAAGTCAGACCCGGTCGACTGGTCAACCGTTGATCGTTGACTTTTTTTTTGGAGATATGATCTAAGTTCAAGTATCACTTTGAATTATCAATCTTACTTTTGATCAAAAATATTTTATGCAAGTAATATGAAAATAAATTCTTCAAAAAATATTTTATATAAGTAATATGAAATTAACTCTTCGTGCACAAAATAATTTGTGAGCTATTGGCATTCATTACTAAAGATCAAAATGTTGTACCTTTACACAGATCCTGAAAGCCTAGTTTTTGATCTTACTTCGAAGTTTCTTTCCCGGCTCTTAAACTCTTGATCTTGATCTTTTTTTTTGACGTTTGACTTAATGCTTGACTTCGATCTTGATCTTCTTCATGAGCTCGATTTGATAGTCTTGATTTTGATCTTTTAAGCTCTCGTCTTGAATGATTTGACTTGAATTCTTAACTTTCACTTTGATCTTCATTTCGAGTCCGATTTATGATATGTTGATTTTGACAATGCTTGATTGATTTTAACATTGAACTATCATCACTCAAAATTAATTGTTAGAAACAATATTAATCTTGTTTGTTATGATCAAAACATTGAGAATGAAATCAACCATAGGTCAACATACATGAGCTTCTGTCATTTACTTCTCAACTAGTTTAAAATCCTCAGTCGCTTTTTGTGTCCAATGAAACTCTCTTTTCTTCATGCACTCCGTAATAGGAGCCATGATTGTGCTAAACCCCTTGATGAAGCGACAGTAAAAGATAGCTAGACCATGAAAACTCCTGACATCATGTATAGTTTTAGGCTCAGACCAATCAACAATCGCCTGAATTTTGGCAGGATCGGCAGATACCCCTGTAGAGGAAATAATGAATCCTAGGAAAACTACTCTATCGATGAAGAGAGAACATTTCTTGACGTTAGTATACAATTTTGTTGTCCGAAGGGCAGAACAAACCTGCATGAGATGATCTCGATGTTGTTCCTTCGTTCTACTATAGACAAGAATGTCGTCAAAGTAGACGACAATGAACTTAGGACGAAGAATTTGTGTCATTGCTCGCATAAAAGTGCTCGGGGCGTTGGTTAGAACAAAAGGCATAACTAGCCACTCATAAAGACCATCTTTTGTTTTAAAGACGATTTTCCATTCATCACTGGGGTGGATCCTAATCTGGTGATACCCACTCTTCAAATCAATTTTTGAAAATATTGTAGCACCAACCATCTTATCCAACATGTCGTCAGCCTTGAAATGGGAAAGTGATACTTTACCGTGATCCTATTGATGACACGACTATCTATGCACATTATCCAAGAGTCATCTTTCTTAGGCGTCAACGGCACATGGACTGTACAAGGACTTAAAACTCTCTCGGATGAATCATTTGTGAAGGAGTTCATCCACTTGCCTTTGTAGTTTAGCGTGCTTAGTAGGATTCATCCTATAATGAGGCAAATTTGGAAGTGACGTTGTCGGGACCAAAACTATGGCATGTTGGATGTCCTGCAAAGGATGTAGTTCGTTAGGTAAGTCATCGGGGAACACATCCTGGAACTCTTAAATGATCGCTTGGGCTTCAGGAGGGGCTACTAATGAGGAACTCAATGGAACCTCCAGGATAGCCAAGGCAAACACAACCGAATTGTCCACAAATGTGTGTTCGAACTCCGTAGGATTAATGATATGTAATCCCTTTCGTTCTGCTCTATACGAGCCCAAAGGTCTTAGTGGAAGTAGGTTAATGTGGATCTTCTTTCCATTAAACACAAAGGAACATGAATTGGTTACATCTAAATCGAACAACCAAGGTCGACCAAGAATGATGTGATCGACATCCATTGAAATGATGTCAAACTATATATGATCCTTATACTCGTGAAACTGAATATGTACTAGACAACATTCCTTTACAGCTATGGATGAAGTATCAACCCAAGAGACGCTATATGGCTGAGGGTAAGACACTAGTTTAAACCTTAGATTGGTTACAATAGCCATCGAAACTACATAAATGCAACTAACACTATCTACAATGACTTTACAACATTTATTATCGATCTTGATGTAAGTGTGGGAAATGGCATGACGATACTAATCGTCAGTATTTTTGGGTTGAGTCAGGGTACAACGTACAACACCTAATCTTGATATGTTTGGAATAAAGGGTCCTGACTCTAAATCCACGAGGAAGGTCCGAATACAACCTAAGAAGGTATCTTTATTATCATCCAAGTCCTCAAACTCTTAAAACTTAGGCTCATAAAGTTGATCTTTCAATGAGTCATCCACCATACCCTCACGTTCTTCCATAACTAGAACTCTACTAGGATATTTAGAGAAAATGTGACTGAAACCCTTACAGTTAAAGCATTACAATCGGGACGACGCCCTTGAAATTTCGGGACCTTTACCTTTATTTCTCCCTACAAAAGGACCCTTAAATGGGTGATGCCCTAGGATAGATTTAGGGAAAAGAGTGGGCACTGCAGAAATAGGGATACCGCCACGATTTCAATATGGAATCCTAGTAACTAACTCATAGTCTTGGACGAAGGGATAAGCATGGTCAAGAGTAGTAACGCCTCGAAGGACAAGCTTATGTTTAAGATCATCTCTGAGGCCTTGCCTAATCCTACCTAGGGTCATGTCTTCATCTTCAACAATCGACATCTCATTCGAAATTCATTAAACTGAGTGACGTACTCAGTTACTAGTCGATTGTTTTATGTGAGATCATTCCATTGATCCAACAAAGTACCCCTATACGATTGGGGTAAATACTTCTCCTAAAGTCGACGCTTTATTTCATCCCAACTCTCAATGGAAGGAGTACGACATCGCTTAAGGAGCTCCTTAACACTTTCTTAAAAAATTTGAGTAGTCCTAGTTAATTTCGGACTAGCAAATTGAACTCTACAGTCTTCTGGAACCCCAAGCAAAGAAATGGTCCATATCTCTAATCAATTGAGTAAATACCCGAGGGTCTAAGCAACCATTAAAGGTTGGGACATCCAGTTTAATGTTTCTAAATAAACGTTCATCATGGGCAGGACGAGATTGAGTATCATGACGACGATGCTCTCGCGCTCCCGTTCATAAACTTGATGTCCATCCCTATGATTATGCCTGACGTGTTGTCGGCCACCGTGAGGACGATGGTAATGTCTATGACTGGACGCTTTCGAGTTTTCAGCTTTAGTCGAATGTGGGGTTTGTTCAAAGGTGGACAACCTCGCAGCTTAGTCTCTATTTTCCTCATGAGTAGCGGCCATCTCAGTTTGGACAACGCCTAATTGAGTTTGTAACTGTTGTGGTTAGTGACAAGTTGTGCTAATTGTCGAGTGAGGGCATCAAGTTGGGATGGGTCCATGGTTAGGTTACTGGAACTAGATGTGACAAGAGGACCACTATGCAACTACATGCAATGTACTACCAGTTAAATGAAGTGTATAGAGAGATCAATAAACATCTCGGTTTAAAGTCGAAAATAACAACTAGATTAATTTTTTTTATTTTTTTGTTATATTTTCTTTTGGGATTATGTAAATCCAAATATAACAAACTAGTACCGCTGATCTATGTAAAATAATAAAGCAGATGTCAAATACTAGTTAGCAATGTAATCTCGTAAAATAAAGAGGATAAAAGGGGAAATATAACAAAGTTAGGGATTTAGGGACGTAAATGGTAGGTATAAATAACTTCAACAGAGAAATTTAATTGATGCAAATTTAAAACGTACACGAATGTAAACTAAGAATAAGAAATATTAGCTCCCGTTTTTCGTTCGTCAAAGTAACCAAGCACCGAGTAGCTAAACACCAAGTAATTGAGCACCAAAGACAAAGAACAGTAGCTTCTCGCTTTGTTCGTCGAAGGATTTAAACCGACCAGTAGGTCAAAGAGAGATACCTACAAAAGATGTTAGAAAATTACTCTTTTTGCGCCTTTTTTTTAACTAAAAAAATTACACGGTACAATAAAAATAGGCCCCAAATTGAGGCCCAAATTACTAAAATTATGATATACTAGACAAACGGGACACAAATTGAGGCCCAACTTAGGGATCGAGCCCAATTGACAATATGCATTTTTTTAAACTAGAGCATATTACTATGGCACAAACCGAGGCCCAAAATAAGGCCCAATAGCTAATCAAGATACACTAAAATAGAGGCCCAAATTAAAAACCAAACAATTACCCTAAATAAAAATGGAGGCCCAATACAAAGTAAATTACCTAACCAATACACACCAAATCGAGGCTCAAAGTTAGATTTCAGCAACTATGAGAAGTGGCTGGAGTTGAAGTTGACAATTGCAGACGGGTGGTAACTGGTTGTGTGGCATCGATGACCAGTAATGGCTGGAGACTGGTTGTGCGATGTCGACTTTTGTGTGTGAGGCGGTTGTGTAGTGACGGTGAGGTGGCTGGGTGGTGGTGAGTGGTGTTTGACAGAATCAGATGTGTGAGGCTTACGTGGCTCGATTGGTGCGACGACGTCGAGTATGAGTGGTTGATGCTGTGAAGTTGTAGCAGCTTGGTTGTGTATATAGAAATTGAGTGTGATGATTAAGCAGTTTCCAAACTTTAGGTAAAATATAGAACTTGTGTGATTTCTGGCAAGGTGTGGGATCGGCTTTGATGTTGGGTTTATTTACTTATTTTTTGGTCTATGCGGTTGTTGGTGACACACGGTAGCGGACGAGTTCATGGTGGTTATTAGTAATAGAGGCAGGTAGGTAAATTGCGTATTGGGTATTGTAGATGAGGTGTTGCAGCAAGCGGTTTTGGCGAAGGTGGTTGATGCCAGAATTTGTAGGTTATAGTTGGGGCGCCGTTTGCAGGTTAAGGTTGCGGCTTTGGCTATGGTTACAGGAGTAACAATTCAGCCAAAGGAGATCGTTAGGCTCTGATACCATCGTTAGGCTCTGAAACAAACTTGATGTAGGACCAATTGTGAACTATTATCAAACTAAAGAATTAAAGCATGAAAAACAGATGAGGAAGAAACAGGGGAAAGAAACCGTGAAGAGAGGAGAAGGAAGAAGAAAAGTGGTAGCCCCCCAATTATAATTTTTATTCAATCATCAACTGTCTAAATTATAATGTCAAAACCATATAAATAGTGAAAACCTAAGTGATGAGTTTGTGAACCCATTATTACAAGCCCAATAACAATAAAAAATAGAAAACATAAATGATAAAACCCAATAATAATAAAAAAGTAAGTCTCGATTGTGATGATGTCCGCATCAAAGCCCATTCGAACTAATGAGCTAGTTTGGAAAAAAAAGGATTGTTTTTTGGTTATAGCATGTGAATGCACGACCTATAACAATGCTTTCACATGGTTATCAAAAACTAGCCATTAGGCTAATTTTCAATTTTGATAGTTTGTTGATTAAAAATTACAACTTTTCATTGAAAGGTTGGCACCGGTTCGTGGACAATAAATTGAAAACTACAAACACTTGTTTAATTCTACAAACCATTTGTCGGTGAATCCCTTTAAATATTCTAAAAAATTATAGAGTGGACAAATATCATTTGAGGACAACGATTACGTGTAACACCCCAAATTTTTGGAATTTGAAGCATTAAAAAAGATAGTCTTAGTTTGAGATCTTTAATGTTAACTAAAATAAATTGTCAAAAAGAAAAAATTTGGAGTTCGAGATAAAAAAAATAAAAAAAGAGAGTTATCTATCCATATAGAATTAGATAATTATGGTGTAATTTGATTTTAGAAAACATCTGGAGGAAATTTAGCAAATAACGATTTCGCAGCAGCGGAAAGAAAAATTATGTTTGGCCTACCAAACGTCAACTAAAATTTATGATATTCTAACAGAGGCTATAACATTTATATATGTACTACATATAAAAAATTTGGGTCTCACCGATAATGTCTGAAGCACGAAAATATTTTTCGACTATGCTCAATAGCATTTTTCAAACCCCACCGATTTCACTCTAAAACATGAACGTAGCACCAAGTTGTACCCTTTTTAAGTAGGAGGACAGAATCCAAAAATTCAATTCAGAAATAATTAAACTTCATGCATAGTAAATCCAACATTTCTAAATTTATAGTTGACGTGCAATATATATAAAAACTCAATGAAATAAACATTTAAACATTTTTAAAAGTGTCATCTAAGTGTTCAAAAATGATTTACATAACTAGAAATTTACTAGGAAGTTAAAGAGTATTTTAAATCGCCGAGCACTTGCCACTATGCTAAGCCACTGCCATGCCTTGAATTAACATTTAAAATTGTAGTAGGGACAAATACCACAAGTAATACTCAGTAGGAAACATTTAAATAAATGAATAAAAAAATATTTTCTAGAAATGCAAACTTTGGTTATTTGTGTCACCGTCAATTTTGCAAAGCGAATCGATGATTAGACAGTCTGCTTACTCTCAGGTTTTGATAACTCTTTCAAGTAATAAAAATCATCTCTTCATCTCTTATTTGAACCACCAAATGGTGCTTTCATTTTGTCATAAGTAACGCAATAACACATTTAATGCAAATCGAAAACAAATAGTTTTTACTTCACTTACAAAATTGCCGAAAGCACCCTACATTAAATGTTTAGAGTTTGAATACCCTTTTGTGTTCAATTTGTAGAAACATGCAACGTGATGCTAAGGCCCTTTAATAAATTTTTAAATTCCAATGTGTTGGATAAATGGTGAGTGAAGTTTATGTGTTTGGAATTGTGGTTTGAGAGATAAACTTGCTATATATTTTTGAAAGAGATAATATCTTCAGTCTAACGATAATGGACGGTTGGTTGCAGTTGATCATGTAGGAGTTAAAATGATAAGTGGGAGAGCACTTAGTGTGTAGATTGTCATGGATCAAATATGAGTTAAAACAGTAAGTGGGGGTGGGGAGTGCACTTAGTGGGTAGTATAACTAAATACAATGTTAATAGTGGAGAAAAAAATGACATTTGAGGATTTTAAAATGTTGAAAATTGGAGCCAAACGTAGGACAAAAATATTATGTCTTATGGGTTGTTTGGTATCTCAATAAATGTATCAAATCTTGATTTTCAAATGGTGGATACAATTAGAATTTACATTTGAATAATGACATGCATTTGAAATAAACATTCTCAATGAACTATCGGATAGGCTATTTGATCTTTACAGCTACACCACATCTAAAAGAGAGATTTGGGTTGCATTGGAGAACAAATATAAAGTCGAGGAGGAAGGCACAAAGAAGTTTGTAATATCAAAATATTTTGATTTCAAATTTCTTCATAATATTCCCTTACTTCCCCAGTGCATAAATTTTAAATACTTGTCAACAAATTGAAGGCGGTTAAAATTAAACTTCCAAAATATTTTCAAAGTGAAGCAATCATTGCAAAACTCCCAGGGGCTTGGAAAAGATATTGAAAGAAGATTCTCCACGGTTTCAAAGATTTTTCTTTGGAACAAATTCAAAAATGTCTCCGGACTAAGAAAGATTCCAAGGAAAGAGGTAAGTGTGAAAACTCTTAAAAATGCACTTCAAATGCGATGCCATAGAAAAGATTAGACAGACCAACAAATCAAACNTCTTAAAAATGCACTTCAAATGCGATGACATAGAAAAGATTAGACGGACCAACAAATCAAACGAATGAAAATCTTTTAACAAGCACCAAAAAAACCCAAGAGGAAGTTTAAGGGAGAATGTTTTGTTTGTGAAAAACCTGGAGATTATGCCAAAGATTGTTGACATCGAAAATAAAACACGCATGAGGGCAAAATAAACTTTGTTTATGAAGATAACATTGTTGCTATTACGAGCGAGATCAATTCTATCAAATAAAAGGATCACGGCTGGTGGTATGATACATATGCAAAAATTCATGTATCATATGATAAAGCACTCTTCAAGACTTGTCACGAGTTGGATGATGAACAAAGATATATAAATGGGTAATGAACGTTGTTTCAAAGTGGTTGAGAAAGGAAATGTAAAATTTCGAAAATTTTGAAAATTTCCTAATAAAATGATGAAAATTACATTGAGAAATTTGTATCGCAAAAATAATAAATGTTAATTAAATAATTGAATTTTTTTAAAAAAATGCGAGTTAGACGTCTTTTTAAAAACTCATGTTTAACGTATTTTTAACAATTTTAGATATCTGTTTGGACGATTCAATATGCCCATAATGTAGTTCTCGAAATAAGTTTCGAAATGATATAAAAAATTTGTAGATTCGATTAGCGTACAATCGTCGGAGAATTTTTAAAATTAGCATGTTATCGAAATTCAAATTTATTGTGATTTTGCCCCTGTTTGGTGGAAATTAAAATCAATTTATATCTTTTTGGACTATTCGATATTCCCATAATATAGTTCTCGAAATAAGCTTTGAGATGACATAAAAAATTTGTAAATTCGATTAGCGTACAATCGTCGGAGAATTTTTAAAATTAGTATATTATCGAAACTCAAATTTAGTTTGATTTTACCCCTGTTTGGTGGAGATTAAAATCAAATTTTTAGTAAATCTTGATAAAAGATAAACAGTTATGGATTCCATGAAATATGTTATTAAAATTAATTGTTAACTTTGATTTAAATTTAATTTTCAATCGATACCAAACATGATTATATATATATAAAAAAAATTCTCAAAAGTTTGGGGGGGGGGGGGGGGGGGGGCACGGGCCCCCCAGGACCCCCTGGGTCCGCCCATGGATCTACCCACATTATTATAACTCAAGATGAGCCTTACGAAGAAACACAATAATTTCTCATACTGCTGTTCCTACTGTCTATTCTTGAGTTGGAATTAAGATAACATCGGAGCGAAGGATTTTGAGTATAGAAGTTCTCGCACTTCATGGCAAAGACACTTAAGAAACTTAAAACTTAAAGGACACCTCCTTCTCAAAACCAAAACCTAAATTTGCATCAAAATCCACGAAAAAGCTAAAAATTAGAAAATAATATTTCGATTTGATGAAATCAAATCTTAGAACATCTCCAATGGTTCATCAAAATATCACACCAAGTTGGTATAGTACTATTTATTTTTTTTGTAATTTTTGAAGTGTTTCACTATTTTCATTTTGCCCTTCATTTTATATTACAACAAATTGTAATTCCTTCTTTATTATTTTTCTAACCTATTGGTATTTAATGATTTAGTTTTATTTATTTTAATTTTAATTTCATTATCATTTTTAATTAACTATAATCAAGTATTTATTTTTAATATATTAAAAAAAGGCAATATTTTAGTTCATTAAATATAATTTTTAATTTAATAATTATAGTAATAATATAATTTGTGATTAAATAATTTTTGTAATAAATTAATCATTAAAAAAATAAAATAATAATAAAATAAAGAAAATACAATTCATTTGGTGTAACCATGAGAGGTCACCTCAAATTGAAGTGAAAATTACACTGATTTAGTGTAAAAATTACACCATATTAATACAAATAATTGGAGATGCCTCGGGTGTTAAAATTTTCCAAAAAAACAATGTTGGGAATTGAAATTTGCTGTGTTAGGATGAACTTAAAGCATTTTATCTCACTATTGTGTGGGCTAGAGTGGGAAGAGTTATGACGGGCAAATTCTGCACCACCAGTTTTGCAGACCCGCCACTCTACCCCCTGAGGCTTGTGAGGTTTGAATTAAAGAAAAAGTATGTATAGGCATCCGCCAAAAAGTGTGAGAACAGAAGAATCAGTTACCGTAAATTGCATAAAAATACTACAAGAAAAGGGCCAACGTTGATATAATTACGACGACAATTTAAGTCTCGTTTCTTGTAATTTTGCAAGGTCGGCTATGTTAATCTTCTCTGCTCTGTTCGCTTTGTTGCTATTTTCGCCAAAATATCTGAAACGACAAGCATCGATGGAGTCATAGTACATAGCAAGAAAAACTTTAAAAGGCACTACAAAGATTTTTTTTTTTTTTTTCTCAACTCCATTCAATTTATTATCAGATCTAAATTCAAAAAGAAAA
>CAIGRR010366651.1:0-19876 GCA_903798365.1 Fraxinus sp. 1973-6204
GCTATTTTGATGGAGAAAATAAGATTATATAAATCATTCAAATATTCAAAACGTGTTTTTGATGTCAGAATGCAAAACTAAGAATTAGAAATTATATTAAATAGTTCATCTAACCCTAGTACAAAATTTATTTAGTCTAACATGATGGAAAGAAGAAAATCAGAAAAATAAATGAAGAACGACATCATCCTAATTAATCTTCAATTGAATTTTCGTGTTCTTAGAGTTGATTTTGACATTCTTGCCCCTTTTCCTCTCTCAAACCCTTGTAAATTCTCCTCCTCCTTCGTTCTGGATAGCCCTCGGGTTTAAATACGTGACACAAGATTTGTTTTCATAGGTGGTTGACTCAAAATACGAAATCAGAAAACTCACCAATTTTTTGTACTATGCGACCGCATAGTAGAGCAAGTGAGCTCTCTACTTTTCCCTGAACAGACCAATGCGACCGCATTATGACATTTTACAGCTTCTTGCATTTTGATCCTCAAGTTTAGTTTTTGCCAATCTTGACCTCTTTTCCCAGGTCTTCTTCCTCCAATGTATTATTCGACATCTTCACATCTTCAATTCCTTATCTTCACATCTTTTAATTATTTGCATCTTGGTCCCTGAACTTTGGTTTTCTTGTGTTTTAGTCCTCTTTTCCCTCTTTCTCCTAGTTTCTACTGTATTCATCATTGTTGTCCTACAAAATACAAATTATAATGAATTAAGCGATATTTCATATATTTATTAACAATTATCCATGTTTGTGACCTAGATTAAGTGTGTAAAACGCACTTATCAAATACTCATACACATGATTCACAATCAATACAAATTTAAATAAAAATATATGAAAATTAAAATTATTGAGTGAAAAATGGATCACCAAAGGATTCAGGGCTCAGTATATCATATATATATCGAAATCAACACCACAGGGTCACAAAACTCAAACCACAATCCACACCCAAAACCAGTTGCTATTTGGCTTGCCCACAAAGGACACATGTAAGGGATTATTAAATCAGTTATCCCTCGAAAATAAAAGTCCCAAATCAACACCCCACGTAGATCGACACGCAAGCAATATGTCCACATAAGCAGCCAGTACCCCCAGTAGTTAAATCAACGGAAAACCAGCTGGGAGGTCTTCAATGAAGGCTGCGAGGTCAAAAGCCAACTAAAATTATGGCCATCCGAGGCTCCTTCAAAGAGCCGAAGCATTTGTTTGACCGATGTCCATTCCTCACAAACTTTGGAGGCCCAATTGAAGCACATCCATGTAAATGCAGAGGCTCCTGATGTACGAAGTACTGAAGCTCCCAAAGCCTTGCATAGAGGTTCAACAATGATATTCGAAGCTCTTTACTACCAGACGCACTTCCACAAGGGCTGACCCTTGTCCAGAAGAATCAGATGCTGCTTGTCATCATGGATTTGAAGATCCTTTAGAAGTGATTGATGAGACGTGTAATAAAATTCTGTCTGTATGTCAGGCTATATTGTGAAGGGCGGCTGACCCTTTATCAAATATTAATTGCAACGAATTGACACTGATGTGAAGTCTGGGCATGAGAGATGTAAACACGTGGGTTGGATCCAACGATCACCACGTCAACAAAACCAGTATAAATAGCTTCTCTTTATATGATGATGAGGGCTGGTAAAAACTTTTCTAAGATCTTATATGCTTGGCTCTTTACATACATTCGATACACGTATATCGATTCTGCAGTTCTAAGGCTAGCAAACTGATTATCCTTCCACTACATATCTTTCCTTCCACATATTCCATTAAAAAGTGTGAAATTTATGATGGGAAATGAATTGGGTATTCGTTGATAGTGCGAATACCACTATTTTAATACACCGGAGCCTGAACATTTTTGTCTCTTGCCGAAAAGTGCCTCCCGCGTCCATTTCGGTCAAACTACTGATTCCATTCTGGTAGAAACGCATCGGATCCGTACTTGACTTGGCGAGAGTGGGCTCGGTATCTGTTGAGTTCATTTTTTTAGGTCAACATATTAGCGCCGTCTGTGGAAATTTCTTACATTTAACCACGAGTACGCGTGGAGAAAAGGCCAAGTTACGTTATTAATTTTGGCGAAAGACACTCTATATCGAGCATTTAAGACATAAGTTCTGCTGACGAAAATGCCCCAAGAAGGACAAGAGAACACCCTGAAGAAGGGAAACCCTCTCATGCGGCCCCAGCAGTTCACCCACGACCTTCAATGCGCAGAAGAGGAAGTTCCAGGGGTGGAAACAGGGTCACAACCAGGCTTACTAGGGAGATGGCTACGATGGCTGCCAACATGAAGAATATCACTCAGCAGAACCTAGCCATGTAAGAAATGCTGATAAGCATGCAGGGACAAAGAGGCTACCAGGCCCCTCAGTATACTGCTCCCGAGGATGTATTCACCGAAGCTCCAGCATTTTACCAAGGGAAAAACGAGGTCCAAAGTCAAGAAGCTGGGCATCATTATGGAGGGATAGAAGCTCCTTGGGAAAGAGAGGTTGATGGTTCATCGACCCATTATGCTGCAAGAACACCACCTGAAGTTCCATTTAGCTTTCTTCCAAATCATGAACCAGGAGACAGGCCCCAGAGGTCTGCGAGTGTCTTTGACAGGATAGGACCGTAGACGCCTAGAAATAGGCATGCCAATTCTTCCCCAATGCCTAGAAATAGGCAACAGGAACCTCATCCGAACGAGGACCAACCAATGTACCATGAAGAGCCTCATGCCCAACCCCCAAGAAATAGACGCGAAAGACGAGACCGGGCTAGGAATGAAGCGGGGATCCCCGGTTACCTCCTCAAGTTCTCCAAAGGGAAGAAGGTGATTCAGATGGGCTACAAAGATCATGTGACCAAGATGATGATGACTAACATTCTCCTTTCTTCAAAGCTATAAGAAATGCTCCTATGTTAAACCACTTCACACTCCTTAAAATCCTAAAGTATGATGGGAGAGACGACTCCAAGAAACATATGAACAATTACAAGACTTATATAAATCTGAAGGGGTACGCCACTATGAAGTGTAGAGCCTTTCATTTGACCTTAAGTGGAGGAGCAGAAATATGGTACACCAGACTATCAGAGGGGAGCATCCGAAGCTGGCCTGAGTTCAAGAAAGCTTTCCTGAAATGCTTTGCAACCAGCAAGGAAGGGGAAAGATCCATCCAAAGATTGTAGAATATGAGGCAACAACAAGGTGAATCTTTGAAAAACTTCATTTCACGCTTTATCGATGAGATGACATACTGCGTACAAGTCACGGATAGGGAAGCATTAACTGCCCTCAGAGGAGGATTATACATGAACTCTCTTTTTTGGATAGATGTACAAAACAAGGACCTCGCCACTTACGACGCCTTGTTAGAAATGATAAGGCGAGAACAGGGCAAGCCAATGCCTGCCACCTCCGTAAATACAAAGTGGGAAGGGTCCAACCTCTCATTTGATGGACCGACAAGCCCCAATGAATCATGGACAAGAACTAGCTGCAGCCACGCTCAATGCGGTATCGACCTTAGCCTATGAGGAAGTTAATCCTGGTGCAGAAATGCATCAGCGTCAACCCAGCCTCAGACGTCCGTCAAGGGGATGAGGCAGGGGACGAAGTACTAAACCTAGAAATAGGAACGAAGCACAACAGTATTGCTCCTATCATCAACCCTATGGACAACGAACATAAAATTGTCGGGCCGCAGCAAGACGTCCCTCGAACAACATCCCAAACAGGTAGGGTCAGATGCATTAGAACAGTGACCCGTGCCGACCCAATCAAAGTAACCCTTCAAGAGGGACAGAAAACGACACCGAAAGACTTAGAGAGGGTCAGAAGCAAAGGCGAGGTCCCCCACTAAACAGCGAAACAGAGCCCATTCGAGAAATTGACACAATTATTGGCGGTCTACATGTGGAGAGAGATTCAAGGAATTCCCTAAAGAACTACGCCAGGGAGGCAAGCGACCCGGCCATGGCAAGCTACATAGTGAACCAATCCCCGAACGAAGGAGCAATTCCTCCAATCACTTTTACACAGAAGGATACCATTGGAGTACATTATCCACACTATGACGCCTTAGTGATAAGGGCCGTCGTGGCCCGCAATGATCACACAAGAAGATACATTGGGAGTACATTATCCACACTGTGACGCCATAGTAATAAGAGCAGTCGTGGCCCGCAACGGCCTGAAAACGGATGTTAGTGGATAATGGAAGCTCAGTCAACATAATATTTGGTACTACCTTTGATATATGAAGGTGGACCATAAATTAACTCTAATGAACTCCCCCTTGTATGGCTTCATGGGATACAGTATCATCCCAAGGGGGCAAGATCGCTCGGCTATAGAGATAGGGGTGAAATCGCTAAATGCGCGCCACGTCATGGAATTCATGTGCTAGGAAGACCTGCCTTGAAAGAGCTATAGGCGGTTACCTCAATCCATCACTTGTGCTTGAAATTCCCAACTGAGAAAGGTATAGTCACGGTTCGAGGTGACCAGAGAGGAGCGAGGGAATGCTACTTTAATTCGTTAAGAAAAGCAGAACCAATGACACATGTTATATTTGCTGACGTTCATATGGATGAACTCTCTAAACATGAGGATCTCCCTGAACAAGGGGAAGATGTCCTCATGACCAAAGCTGATGAGGAAGGAGGCATATCCAGAACAACACGACCCCCTGAACAAGGAAAGGCTGTAGAAAATGCCGTCGACCGAACAAGTTGGACCCTCGCATTATTGACTATGAGCCTCAAACAGCCCCAATGGAAGAGTTGGAAACCTTCCCAGCTGATCCTACGGACTCGACAAAATGCTTTCAGATGGGAAGTAATTTACCTCCAGAAATGAAAGAGAATTTGAAGGATTTCCTTCTCAGATACTTGGACGTGTTCACCTGGAAACACGGCGATATGATAGGCATTGATCCCAAGGTCAGCTGCCATTACTAAAACATCAAAACGGGAGCTACGCCTCATAGGCAAAAAAGAAGAGCCCTAAACCCGAAAAGATATGAGGCTCTTAAAGATGAGGTAAAAAAGTTGATTGATAATGGTTTCATTAGAGAATCTGCATATCCACAATGGGTATCCAACCCTGTCCTAGTTAAGAAGCACAACGGAAAGTGGAGGGTCTGCATTGAATTTTCAAACCTAAACCAAGCCTATCCAAAAGACAGCTTCTCACTCCCCAAGATAGACCAACTGATGGACTCAACCGCTGGACATGAACTCTTTAGCTTCATGGATGCCTACTCTGGGTAAAATCAAATTCTAATGTTTCCACCAGACGAAAAACACACATCCTTCATCACAGATAAAGGACTCTACTGTTACAAGGAAATGCCCTTTGAGTTGAAAAATGTCAGAGCAACATACCAGAGACTGGTTAACAAAATATTTGCCGACCTCATTGGTAAAACAATGGAGGTCTACGTGGACGACATGCTGATAAAGAGTTTGGAAGCAGTGGATCACATTTCTCACCTCAGTGAAACGTTCCACATTTTGCGAAGGTACAGAATGAAACTCAATCCCTTGAAATGCGCATTTGGGTATCATCGGGCAAGTTCGTTGGGTACATTGTCAACCAAAAAGGTATCGAGCAAATCCTGAAAAGGTCAAAGCTTTGATTGAAATGAGATCGCCTTAGAGGCCAACAAGGTGCAGAGCTTCACTGGACGAATTGTAGCTCTGAATCATTTCATTTCTAAAGCAACAGATAAGTGTCAACCTTTCTTCAAAATTCTCAAAGGAGGGAACAAGTTCCAATGGACATAGGAGTATGAGTTGGCTCTACAGGAGCTGAAGAAGCACCTGGGTCGGCCCCCTCTCCTCTCCAAACCAAAGGACTATGAGGTATTAAATCTATACTTATTAGTAACCTCAGGGGCTCTGAGTTCGATTTTGATAAGAGAGGAAAACAGTCATCAGCTGCCAGTATACTTTGTCGGTAAGGCTTTAGTTACGGTAGAAACACGATATCCTAACATGGAAAAATTGGCCCTCGCTCTAGTAATAGCTTCAAGGAAGTTACGACCATATTTTCAGGCTCACAGTATCCATGTCCGACAAATTATCCTCTCAAGCAAGTGCTTCAAAAGCCTGATGCTTCCGGGAGACTACTCAAATGGGCTGTTGAGCTCAGCGAATTGGACATTACTTATAAACCAAGGGAAGCCATCAAAGGACAAGCCCTGGTTGACTTTGTGGCAGAATTCACCCCTATACCAAACGTCGAAGAAGAAATGAAATCTCTTGAACCTCAAATCTGGAGACTCTCAGTTGATGGATCTTCTGGGATATGGGATCGGGGGCAGAAGTTGTTTTGGTTAGTCCAGAAGGTCACAGACTAACATGCGCTGTAAGGTTCGGCTTCAAAGCCACAAATAATATAGTAGAGTACGAGGCTCCTCTGGCCGGACTTCGGTTGGCCAAGGAATTACAAATCAAAAGGCTCATAATTATCAGTGATTCCCAGCTAGTAGTTAGCCAAGTTCATGGAAACTTTTCAGCAAGGGACAAAACTATGGCAACCTATTTGAAGTTAGTAATGAGCTTCGTCCCTACCTTCGAGAATTTCCAATTAATGCAAATTTCGAGGTCTTGCAACACTCATGCTAATGTACTGGCCAAGTTGGCAAGTAGC
This sequence comes from Fraxinus sp. 1973-6204, assembly GCA_903798365.1. NCBI lineage: Eukaryota > Viridiplantae > Streptophyta > Magnoliopsida > Lamiales > Oleaceae > Fraxinus > Fraxinus sp. 1973-6204. The sequence continues at coordinate 6,666 of CAIGRR010366651.1, forward strand.
AAGGACTCCGAACTACTCACTTTTGTTCCAATAGAACACCTGTCCAGACCGTTGATCGAGTTCAAAAAAATGGTAATGTGGGTGGAAGATACGCCTCTCTGGATGAAGCCCATCATATCCTATTTAAAGGACCAGACCCTACCTTTTCAGAAAGAAGAAGCTAAAAAACTCAGGAGGAGAGCTGCCATTTCATTTTTCAAGACGACATATTATACAAACGTTGCCCTTGTTGAGGTGCAATGGAGAGGAACAAACGGATTATGTACTCATGGAGATCCATGAGGGCGTTTGTAACAATCACACTCGGGGATGGTCGTTAACACAAAAAGTACTGAGGCAAGGATACTACTGGCCCACCTTGAAAAATGATGCGCAACAGTTTGTCCGGAAATGTGACAAGTGCCAGCGATTCGCTATCGTCCAAAGATAACCTTCGCAAGAGCTGAATGTGGTTTCCAGTCCTTGGCCGTTTGCGAAATGGGGGATTGACTTAATTGGACCTCTGCCCAAAGGAAGGGGAAGCGCTAGCTTTGCCATCGTCGCTATAGATTATTTCACGAAATGGGTGGAAGCTGAGCCACTCTCAAAAATAACTGAAGCCAATACCTAATAGTTTCTCTGGAAGAACCTCATCTGTAGGTTCGGCATCCCACATTCAATTGTATCGGACAATGACAGACAGTTCGACAACAAAAAAGTTAGGGACATGTGTGAAGAATTGGGCATTAAGAAACACTTCTCTTCCCCACATCACCTCAGGCAAATGGCCAAGTTGAAGCCGTAAACAAGACAATCAAGTATACCCTGAAAAGGAAGCTGGATGCCTCAAAAGGAGCCTGGGTGGATGAGTTACCTCAGGTTCTGTGGGCGATCAGAACTACCATCCGAACCGCAACAAGGGAAACTCTGTTTTTCATGGCGTATAGATCCGAGGCTATAAGCCATGTCGAAGTGGGCCTCCCATCTTATAGACGAATACACTTTAATGAGGTGAGTAACGATGAGATGAGAAGATGTGGGCTCAACCTATTTAAAGAAAGAAGGGACGATTCCCAAGTTAAAATGGCTATGTATCAAGGGAAAATGACTAGATACTTCAATGCGAAGGTAAAGAAAAGATCCTTCAAGATAGAGGATTTGGTGCTACGAAGTGTCTTCTTATCCTCCAAGGAACTAGGGACAGGCACCTTGGGACCCAATTGGGAAGGACCCTATCGCATCGAGAAAGAGGTACGGCCTTAGACTTACTGGATTAAAGATATGGACGGAAGGGTCCAGTCCCATCCGTGGAATGTCGAACACCTGCGAATGTGTTACCAATGAATGTAAACTGTGGCTGGAAGTTGTTCCTTGACTTTGCAAATAAACAAAACTTTTGGTCCTAACATGAGATTTCAGAAAGCTCCTCTAAGCGTAGGCATCTCGGAAGAGAGGACGACGTCCTCGAAAGGGATCCCCTCGCTTGAATTCCGAGTATGACCTCACATGCCTTCCTCCGACGAAGCTGAACGTCACGGAAGAAGCCTTTGCGTGGATGAACCATCCTCCACGTGAAGAAGTGTAGGCATCTTGGAAGAGAGGGGGACGTCCCCGAAAGGGATCCCCTCGCTTGAATCCCGAGTCTGACCTCACATGCCTTCCTCCGACGAAGCTGAACGTCACGGAAGAAGCCTTTGCGTGAATGAACCATCCTCCACGCGAGGAAGCGTAGGCATCTCAGAAGAAAGGGCGACGTCCCCAAAAGGGATCCCCTCGTTTGGATTCCGAAGCTGACCTCCCATGCCTTTCTCCGACGAGCTTGAACGTCAAGGGAAAGGTCGGAAACTTAAGAAAGTTCAGCTAGTTGCTTCTTAACTCAGTGAAAATAATTTAGCCTAAGATATTCGACTAAAAGTTAGAAGGAAGTGTTTACTCGGTTACTGAACTTTCAACCATGCTTCCAATGGGTCCTTGAACCTTCAAAAGATCAAACCATCTCATTAAGCTAAGTTCAATTAGCTCCACTCCACTTTGATAAAACTCAACTATAGCTAACGTCTCGTTAAGCTAAGTTTAATTAGTTCCACTACAGTTAAGTCCAATTCCAAAGGCAAGAAGGCAGAAGCACAAAATTTTGAATTCATTAAAATAAAGAATACAATAGAAGGCCCCAGGGCTTTACATAGGATAAAATTAATATAAAATTTAGCTTATTCCTTGGGAGGGGAAGGTGTTTGATCCTCAGTAGCGGGGACAGAAGTCGCCTCTTCCGAATGAGCTTTCCCCGGCACCACCTCGAAGCAATCATCTTCTGTGGGACTTTGAAGCGTCTTTTCTTCAAAAAACTCTGCCTTTAATTCCGAAGCATCAAGGTCACGAAAAAATTCCTCCACTTTCCTGATAACTTCATTATAAGCAAATTTCTTCCAGTACGAACCGAGGCGTTGATACTCCTCCGTATGATAGAAGTCGGATACGTAACTCCTTACTGCGATGTCACCCACCTCGACAACATCCAACTCATACTTCCTACATTCATTGGTATACCATTTAAGTTGTTTCTCCATGAAATCCTGGGCATTACGGCTGGCTAATATCTGAATGTTTGCCTTCTCCAGAGCATCGGCGGTAGGCCTTTGATGATCGATGGTGGTCTCCAATTTCTTGGTTAGCGAGGTCACCTCGCATCGTGACACAAGGACCTCTTGCTTTTGGGCCTCGATCTCGATAAGCGCAGAGGCCAACTTTGCCTCACCCTCAACTTTCTGAACCTTCAACTTAACAACATCAGCCTTAACCTTCCTCAGTTCGGCGTCAGTAACGTTTAAATGGGCGTTCGCTCTCTCCAAAGCCTCGGCAGTAATCTTTTGATGGTTGTTAGAAGTATCCACCTTCTTGGTCAGCGACGCCACCTCACATTGTGATTCATGGACCTCTCGCTTCATGGCTTCAATTTCAGAAAGGGCGGAGGCCAGCTTCGCTGTATCTTCAGTCTTCCGAACTCTCAACTCATCAGCTTCTGCTTTGACCTTCTCTAATTCAGCCTCGGTGACCTTCAGCTTTTCGTATGAGAGCTTGTTTCTCTGTTGAATGTCTGCCAGAACCTCTTGACATTCCAAGGCTACCCCAAAGGCCCTAGCATTTTGGCTCACCAGAGTCACAATAAGATCTACTGCATCGCAAGTAGCCACATAGTCTTTCCACCTTTCAGTCCAGAACTTATTGAAAGCCCCAGTGGCACCTCGGACCTTAGCAGGCAGTATTTCGACCACAGCAAAAGCAATCTTACTGTCACGACCGCCCAAAAAGTTTTCGAACTTTCCTGGGATCCCTCCATAATCTTTCAAGGAGCCTCTATAGTCATTGATGTAGTGTCATAGCGTTAATAGAAGCTTGCAGTAACATGGGCTATCGGGGAGTTACCTTCTCCCCATAAAACACAGTTGTTCCGAAGTTACTGAAACAGCCCCCAACAGGTTCCAGTTTCCTTTTCTTTATGGAACCTTTGGCTATCCCCTTGCCCTTATCAGTATTGAACTAAATTTCTTGGGAAACCTTTCTCTCCTTATCCTTCTCGAAAATATCCCTGACAAGGCGTTTAGGCATTGACCTAGCCCCTGAAGAAGATCTCCGGGAGGTAGCATTAAGAATTATGGCCATGTCAGGTTTGGGATACTCCTTTTTGGGTGCCATTTATACGAGTGTTGTGAAGTATTCCTCGAATCTGATCACAAACGAAGAAGGAGTGTTCGAAAATTCGTTGCCAAAAAACTTTCAGAAGATAATGAAAATTGTAGCAAGTAAAGTGTCAAAATAACAAACTTCTGAGTTTTATACAGGGGACAAAATGTATCCCAACCATCGGATCAAAGCCTTGATGATCAGGGATGTCAAAATCTTTGTACAAATTGGGCCATAGGATCCAAACGATTTCCATTGTCAACGACCCAGATTGGCACGTGCATCCCATGAATGGGCATTTGCGTGTGGAAGAATTCTGAGAGTCACACAAACAAATAATTAACCATCATTATACATTCAATTCAATATGGTTATGTGTATATTGGGAATTGATCCTGTATAGCTGCCTCCTTGGGAACATGCGAAACCATCAAATCATATGCTTGGACCAGTCTATTCATCTTGGAGGCTTATAGCCTCGGAAGGTTCAGAAATGAACTAGCCTCTATCTCTCGGCAGCTTCATGAATGAATCGGTCCCTACTTCGTGATCTCATAGCATCAGCTAGCTTTAGGCAAGTAAATTATCCCATCCCATTACCAGCGAAGTCGAGTCCACTACTCAAATTCCATGCATAACATGAATATCTATGCCTGAAATTGGGGGACTGAGGGTTACACTTCATCGTTTCAAAAGACTTCATGAAATGGCGCTTCGACTATGATGACGTAGGCAAGTCGCGTTAAATACCTCGGATAAAAGCAACTTTCGCACAAGCGAACCTTCCTACCGAATGGATCTTAGCCTCAAAAGAAGTATTATTCCCCATACCACTTCCGAAAATTTGGTTGACTAAAAAGTGTGCTACCAATGTCTAAGCTATTATGAGATGAACTTAGAAGGGTCCGGCGAAATGAGGGTAACATTCGCACGACCAAACGGATCGATGGGTATATTAGTTAACACCAATCATCTCTAAGTCGAACCTCTAGTACTTCACTACATGAATACGTGATCCTTTTATTTGAAAGGCAGCAAGATGCTAAAAGTTCGATAGTTATTAAAAAGAAGCAACGACAGAATTATAAAAGCTAAACATTCACATGAGAATCATACAATGTCAACAAGAGTAGAAAAATATGGAATTCCATTAAACAAAAAATTGATTTACATAAACTGGACCGAAGTCCTTACACTTGCATAAAATCAAACGTAAGGGAGTGGGGGCTGGGAAGATTTAAAAGGTACTATGGCCCCAGCTTCGACAGGGTTAGCCTCCTCAACAGCCTCCGTCCCAACTTCCACCTCCGCAGAAGTCTGAGACTCCCTCTCCTCCATTTCCTCCTCCAAGAATTCAGCCCTCAAGTCAGAAGTCCCAACCTCCTGCTTATGTATTTCCAGCCATTCAATCACCTCATTATAAGCATACCTTCTCCAATACACTCCAAATCACTGATAATGCTCAGTTAGGTGAAAGTTGGCCAAAAAGTTATGTTCTGCATTTTTACTGGCAAGATCAGCATCGCTACGAACCGTTTCCACCTCTTTAGTAAGGCCAGTAACTTGGGAGGTCATCCCTTCGATTCTCTGTTTCAGTTCCGCGTTCTCTTGGTTAGCCTTCTCAAGGGCTTCGATATCAAGTTTTTGATGGGCATCAGAGGTCTCCACCCTCTTCGCTGAGGCAGCCACCTCACTCCGTGACTCATGAACCTCTTTCTTCAAGGATTCATTTTTGACCAAGACGAAAGTAAGTTTGGCAGTCCCTTCCGCCTCCCTCTTCTTGGCCACCTCAGCCTCGGCCTGGGCTTTCTGGCTACTTCTTCGGCCTGGAAAGCTTTGCCCACAAACTCCATTTTCTTCCGCTGAAGCATCTTGAAGGTAACCTCAGTTTCCATGGCCATGCCGAAGGACCTCGTCACTTGGGTAACCATTGTGGAGACAACGTCCACAGCGTCGCTGGTTTCAACAAAGTTACGCCATTTTTTAGTCCAAAATGTGTGGAAGTTCATCACGACAGTTTGGACTTCAGAGGCAACAAGGCGAGGGCCTGAGATTCGAGCTTAACGGACTACTTAGCCAAGGGCCCTTTCTCTGAGCTAGTGGAGCCACTTAAGGGTTTGCTTCTCTTGGCAGGCTCCTACCTCGGAGGGTCTACAGTAGCAGGGCATTTCTGCCCCCCGTTGGCAGCGACAATAGAGGCCGCCAGTAATTTCTCCCCAGCAGCAACCCCTGGACGGGGCTGGATGATGTCGGAGGAACCACCCACCCCGGTGGTAGATATTCCAACCTTCTTATTGGGTTCCTCGACAACGCCTTTTTTCCCTTATCTGCTGGGGAGGTCCGCTCTCATCTTGGGATGCAGCCTCCTTGCTGACCCTCTCAATCTTTCTTTTTATTTACCTTCCCTCAATAGACGTGCCGTTTACCCCCTTTCTGCCAGAGGTTGGAGTGGCACCAATATAGTGGCCATATCAGGGGTGGAGAGCTTTCTCTTGTCAAAATTTTCTGCAAAAAGCAAACATTAAAGTCAGGAACGCGTAAAACATCACACAAGCAGACACCATATTAGAAGTGCTGTCGAAAATTTCCTACATCTAGAGGCCATCATGTTTAGATTTTCGTAGAATCGTTGGGGAACGACGAGATTGTCGAAATGGCGAATAGAGGAAGACAAACGATAAATATCCGATAGGACCTCCCACTAACTCCTATCAAGCTCGAAACGCTCAACAGTTCTTGAAAAACGGCAAGTGTTGCGATGGTGAGAAGGATCATCCAAAAATTATAAAAAGAGATTGTGAAATGACACTCACTAGGTTCGGAGTAGTACGATAGAACTTTGACAAAGGGGACGGTGTCACCCTCACACTCCTGCCACTTTTCCCGAACCCAGAACCAGGTCTTCTTCCACCCTTTGATGGATGAGGAGAGACATGTCACTAAAGGAGTATGTGCCCCCATGGGCACATGGAATACCAACCTTTGGAATCTCCTTTACCTAATGACCTAGGATGGAAAATGGTCTGGAAAACATAAAGGGGCATACCTCGCCTAGAGAAGTTTGTTTCTAAAGGATGTAAGACCCAACTAACTGGGCCCAGGCATTTGGAGAAAGTTAGGTGGGAGTTAATCCATATAACCTAAGGACAGCTCGGAAGAAAGGGTGGATGGGAAGACGGAGCCCTGACTTGAGTAAATATTCACTAATGGTAACGCACCGCGACCTTGGACGGCAGGGTCGCTCATCTGGAGAAGGGGATAGAAGTTCTATACTATAGGGAATCCTATATTTCTCCCTAAGTTCGGCTAACTTTGCCAGGCTAGCATTCGAAGGAACCTTGGCCGCCCTCCAAGTTGTCCACTCATCCCCACTGTCTGACCCTTCCCTGAACGCGGCATCGCTTCTACCAACCCCAAGCATTCTAACAGGCTCAGCTGTACAAGCCAATTCACCCCCCATCCCACCAGCTAACCGATCAATACCCGTACTATCTTCAGAAGAGGAAGAAGAAGATGCCATTGATCCCCAAAACGTAAATAGAACTCTTCGTGGAAAACGCTGAAAAATTCACAACACTTACAAATGTATCCGGAAGAAAAGGGCAGAAAGAAACTTGAAAAGGCAAAGCTTGCAGGCGATATTCGCGTAAAGGTAGAAAGAAAAGAATTCCTCTTGAAGGCGATTGCCTTTTATAGGTATAAAAATAACCGTGTATTTAGAGGATGAAATCAGAACCACATATTGCTCTGGACGTTTCGTATTCAAGGGTCCAGATTAAGGCGTCGAATGCACGCACCCCCTTGCGTCTAAAATGCAGATTGGAAGCAGAAGAGATAGCCATTATCACACACTAAATGCGATGGCTGTTGCGTGTCTTGTGAACTGTACCCTCATGATTACTCTTCCTTGGAAACATCCCAGAACATCAAATCATTGGGGCACCCTTTTTAAGGATCCCTCATGTTTCTCAAAATTGTTTCAAACAATGAAACTTCTCGTCACTACCAATCCGAGGTTGTTTGGTTCGTAGCAGATGCTCCGAATCTCCAAAAAGAAGGCATCACGGACTTCGGTTACTCACTTACCTCGGGTACGAAAAGCGGAACTTTCTTCAGATGTGGCACCTCGAAAAACACTGGCAGGAGGGTCTACCCAGGTCGAAGTCCTCTTCAAACAATTACCTAGTACTAGAAAGTCCATGCATTACATGAATAATCATACATAGACTTGGGGGACTATTGTTATCCCTCGAAAATAAAAGTCCCAAATTAACACCCCACATAGATCGACACACAAGCAATATGTCCACATAAGCAGCCAGTACCCTCAGTAATTAAATCAACGAAAAACCGGTTGGGAGGTCTTCAATGAAGGCTGCGAGGTCAAAAGCCAACTAAAATTATGGCCATCTGAGGCTCCTTCAAAGAGCTGAAGCATTTGTTTGACCAATGTCCCTTCCTCACAAACTTCGGAGGCCCAATTGAAGCACATCCATGTAAATGCAGAGGCTCATGATGTACGAAGTACTGAAGCTCCCAAAGCCTTGCATAGAGGTTCAACAATGATATTCGAAGCCCTTTACTACCAAACGCACTTCCACAAAGGCGGACCCTTGTCCAGCAGAATCCGATGTTGCTTGTCATCATGGATTTGAAGATCCTTTAGAAGTGATTGATGGGACGTGTAATAAAATTCTGTCTGTCTGTATGTCAGGCTATATTGTGTAGGGCGGCTGACCCTTTATCAAATATTAATTGTAACAAATTGACAGTGATGTGAAGTCTGGGCATGGGAGATGTAAACACGTGGGTTGGATCCAACGATCACCACGTCAACAAAACCAGTATAAATAGCTTCTCTTTATATGATGAGGGGGGCTGGTAAAAACTTTTCTAAGATCTTATATGCTTGGCTCTTTACATACATTCGATACACGTAATAGCTAAGACGTCAAGATTTCGATACAAACTGATTATCCTTCCACTACATATCTTTCCTTCCACATATTCCATTAAAAATGTGAGATTTATGATGGGAAATGAATTGGGTATTCGTTGATAGTGCGAATACCACTATTTTAATACCATCGGAGCCTGAATATTTTTGTCTCTTGCCAGAAGTGCCCCCCGTATCCATTTCGGTCAAACTACCGATTTCATTTCAGTAGAAACGCGCCGGATCCATACTTGATTTGGCGAGAGTGGGCCCGGTATCTGTTGAGTTCATTTTTTAAGGTCAACAACATCTAATTATGTCTAATTTATCTTATCAAACGTGTGACTTGAGTTACAATTTCCAAAAAATAAAACATAAACTGGAAAATAGATCATGCCTTTACTGATACGGGTACAGAAGGTAGTACAGGAATTGCGACTTATTATTGGATACAAAAGTTGGAAACATGGTGTACTAGAATACATAAAAAACATGAAATCAAACAACTAATTCTTAAGAAGAATCTCATTAATCAAATACTCCAAATTCTGGTAAGAAGAGCCACCAGGCTTAACTGCCAATCGAGCCTTCTCTTTCCATTCCAAGGCCTTTTTCCCCATTTCCTTTCCTTTCTCTCCCTCCATCAAAACTTTCACCAATTTTTCCACTTTTTCTCTTGTCACATCTCCCTCAATTTCTAACCCGATCTCCCACTCGGTGCATACATATCGACAATTTGTTTGTTGTTCAGCAAAAAACGGCCAGCAAATCATCGGCACCCCTTCCGATATGCACTCTATAGTTGAATTCCATCCAGAATGTGTCAAGAACCCTCCAACGGAAGGATGGGCCAAAACTTGTTCTTGATTACACCACTCCACCAAGAGGGCTCTTCCTTCGACTTCTCTTGAGTACTCTTCTGGTAAAATTGCGCTTTCGCCACTTACCAAATCCGGCCTAATGATCCATAAAAAGTGCTGATTGCTATTGGCAAGTCCCCATGCAAATTCCAGAAGCTGTTTGGCAGATAAAACAGTAATGCTGCCAAAGTTAACATAAAGAACAGAATTTGGTGGTTTTTGATCAAGCCACGCGATGCAGGATTCGTCTTCTTTCCACAGGCTCGAGCCAATGGATTTGAGTTTAGTATTGTTTATTTCGTGCTCGAGCAAATGAAGTGGACCAATGGTGCAAACACGTTCAAATTTTTCTCGAATGGCCTCAAGAACTTCTTTCTCTAAGTCATCATAAGTATTAATTATCACGGCCTTGGCCCTCGATGCATTCTTCGTTTGCAGAATGTTGTAGTTGACCATAATATCTTTTGGATCAGTTGTTCGAATGAAACTTGGAAAGTCTCTTAGTCGAATATCTCTCATCCCCGAAACCCAATCGAGCTTTGTATCAAGATAGCCATTGGTTATGCAGCTCTCATCTGCAAACCAAACTTCAAATTAGCCTTGCAAGACTCAATACCGTAAAATACTACATACTAAACATACCCTAAAAAAGTACAGATCTTGATATAATATAGATATCTATACCTTTAAGTGGAAAGTACCCTCTTGTTACAAGTTCAGCAAAGTGACAATATGCCATGAAGCCACAAGCACTTGTAGTGTAAAACACGACTTCAGGAATATTGAGTTGTTCAGCAGCATCCAAAGTAAAACTCATGACCGCATCAGAAACTATGCAACTAACATTCGGACAATCCGGCGATTCATTAAGGTTGTTGATGAGGTCCAAAAAGAAAGGCAAACAATTATTCTGAACTGAATCANAGCATCCAAAGTAAAACTCATGACCCCATCAGAGACTATGCAACTAACATTCGGACAATCTGGCGATTCATTAAGGTTTTTGATGAGGTCCAAAAAGAAAGGTAAACAATTATTCTGAACTGAATCACAAAGTGCGGGTATATCTTGTGTAGCATCTTTATCTGAGGAAGGGAGACCATCGGGGATGGTTTTGAACTGGAAATCCTCTAGGCCTTTAACGGAATCCAGCCCCCAGGATCGAACGAGGCGATTGTGGTTGTACTCTGTGTTGACAAAAGTGATGAAGAATCCCTTGTAGTGAAGGAGTTTGGCTAATTTTAGAACTGGGACTATGTGGCCTTGTGCAGGGTATGGAATTACTACAGCATGAAGCTTCATGGTTATTGAAGTCTTTGATTATCGACTGGTATGCAGATGCATACATATTTATAAAGCAACCATGAATATTAACACCCTCTTTGAGCCACATTATTCTCCCAATAATGTATTTTAAATAGTATTTTGATGGAAAATATGTGGTTAAAAAATAAGAATTTCTTTTTGTTTTGCGTATAATATTATTTTATTGAAAAATGTGATTGAAAATAAGAGAGAGAAAAATATATTATAGAAGAATGAGAGTGTATTTGATGCATATTAAAATGAGAGAATACATTTTTTTGAAGTGATGTGACGATGAATATGTGGTTGAAAAAGAAGGAAAAGTTATTGATGTGATGGAAAATATTATTTTATCGAAGAATGTGTGTTTGAAAATAAGTAGAAAAATGAGAATGAAAAAAATAATGTGGGTCAAACAAGGGCTGAGTATCAAATATGGTTTAAATAATATAATAATCAATATTTATCCTTTTATCATTACTAGTTTTACGCCGTGCAATGCAAGGGTCGTGTTATTTTGAAGGTGATATTAGGGTTGTATATTAGCGTAATTGGATCAATATTACGAAATATTTGTAAAACAATAAATTATATATTGACATAGACGAGAAAATGTTTATAATAAATGAATCCACGAACACAAAACTCATCATTTTAACACAAATAAATCACTTGAGATCTGTGGACCTGTAGTCGCAACTGGATTTTTGAGCTAATGTAGCTCATTTGTTGAATCTCATTAATCGAATATATGACTTCACGAGATGAAGAGAGTTCGTAGAATTTACCATGTTTTGAAACGAAAAATGATATTATATTCCTCGTAAAGATCATTGAATTTCTCATGTATTGAACTAATTTTAGTATTAAAAATCTAGTGTTTTCTCTTCTCTTATGAGTTGGGGGTACTCTGTGGAGTGTTAAATTTGTTCCCTTGTTTACGGTTGATGCATCGCACATTCTCCACCCGTCCCCACTATCCTTAAGTGGGTCCTTATTAAGCCTCCTGAAAGTTTTAAAGGTTTGGGGTGAGAAGAATAAATGAGAAATTTGGGGTTGGATATTTAGGAGGGTTTGGAAAGGATTAAATAAAATAATAAGGTTTTTGGGAAGAAAAATGTAGTTGGGTGTGGTGGAAAATAAAGTTTTAAAAGTTTGGGATTGTGGGTGGTACATAAAAAAAATTGGATATAATTTGTAAAAGAATACAAAGTTTAGATACTAAAATTGCAATTATTACCTTTTAATTTTGGCATTTTACTGTTTTTAACGTCAAATTTGACTGTAGGAAGGTTTTTCGCACAAAATGTTTCAAATGAAGGATTTTCTACGATTTCCAATAGGTATGAAATATTCGCAAATAGAAACGTTTCTAGGGAGATTTTCTACTATTAATCCTCCACATTAAGCCCTCGTTTGTTTCTCATTTTTAATTCATAAAAATAAAAAATATGACCGTTATCCATCACATCAAGCCATCAATTTTGAATTTCTATATCTTCTATGGGGTCCTAATAACGGTTATATTTTTCAATCTCATTCTACAATAATGTGAATCAAACGGGCCCTAACTATTAGGTTAAAAAATGGCTCAAAATAATATTGAAAAAAAAGTGGAAAAATATGTACGACTTTTGATAGCTAAGTCCTTTTTAAGATGACGGCTTTTTCTAGACCTTGCTCATATACATGGTGTTTAGAAAACGCCCCATACCTAGACGACACATTTTTCACATCTTTTACTATATAATATTGATCCCAATGATAACTCACATGGGCATTTGCCAATTTAGAGCATGTTTGATCTCCATTAATTTCAAAATATTTTTCTTTCTTTTCTTTCAACCACAAATTTTTCAATAAAATAATATTATATGTAAATTCAAAACTTTTTCTTATTTTTTAACCATACATTCTCTATCAAATCACTATTTCAACATGCATTTTGACTAAAGAATGGGGCTCAAACAGGTCCTTGAGAGAAAATTTGATGGAAAATGTTCAAACTAAAGAAACACCTACAAGTTTTGAAAGAGTTATTACCAACTTACTCCTTTTGCAATTGGGAATCAATTTATAACTCAGTCCTTAGGTTGGGTACCAAAATTGCAAGTTCCTTGTTTTCCCAGAACCAATATTTCATTCAATTGAATGATACCATACTCCAGTCTTAACACATCATAAATTCCTCCAATTGGACTACCATTCTGGTTACCGCCAAAACCAAAAATTCTAGACAAGTTACAGAACGCTGACAAATTATCCCATTTAATTTAAGTTCATAAGTTGTTATGTAATCTCATCCAGAGTCAAAAAATTACATCTTTTAACTGCATATAAGATGGATGAAAGGAGCAAAATTTAATTTCTAACATCATTTCATTGCTACAGGCAACTGCTTAGTTTATTATGAATTCAATCAGACAAAGAAAACAAAAAGATTATTGCAA
>CAIGRR010366665.1:0-15597 GCA_903798365.1 Fraxinus sp. 1973-6204
TACTATAAAAACTTACACTTAGCACCATTTGAAGGGAATGCAAGTTTTTGCACTCAAAGGAAATTTGGACACTCTCTCTACTTAAAAACTTACTCCTCAAAGCCGACCTCCTTATTATCATAACAATAATCACATTGCAAATAAAGAAACACTTGAAATCCTTCTAATCTGTTGGACCTTTTTTTTGGGTCAACAATCCTCCCAAACTCTTGTGCCTTTTCTTGTTGAGATAAAAGAGGACGAGAAAAAATAGCTAGAAACATTTTGGAACTAGTTAAAATTTCACCATGGTTACGTGCTATAGACCATTTTGTCCATGGACCTTACCTTAATTATTGTAGCAGCTTCTTTTTTCTCCATTGGGAAATTAATGATTGTAAGGGTTAAAAGCGTGCAAGAATGATGCAAGAAGACCAAGAAGAAGCACTATTTATTTCCTTTTCTTAGCATGCACAATAATTACACACTAGTGTTGTGACAAGACACTATGATAGCCAGACATTCTTACCAATTATCGACTATATGACTTTTTTCTTTCAAAGTTATTTTTATCACACATTAAAACTCGGGATGTATATCGAGTTTATGATTTTCTATGTTTAACCTTTATATTCACACGAGTACAAATTGTACATGTTTCAAATTTGTTGAGTCTCGAGTTTATGATTTCTCATGCTTATCTCTTTCACATACGAGATCAAATTGTAGTGTGTATAAGCATATTGAGTCTCAAGTTCATGATTTTTTTACTTTAATTTCTCGAACGGTGTAGCGAGTATCTTAAGATTTATGATAATTACAGACACGCCATTTCTCTTTTCAAAAATATCGTAAATTTTCCCTTTTAACATAAATTTTCCATTTTGTTCGCTCTTATATTATACTTATATATATGATTATTTTTGCTTTCTTATTTTATTATCGAAAAATAAATTGATATAATTTTTAAAAAACTGAATTATTTTTTATCTTTTTGTATAAAATTATTTAAGTTTAGTCATGTTTTTGTGAATATTGATTTCTCATTTCTTGAATAAACTAAAATTGATTTAATATATTTAACAAACAGGCGAATACCAACTTTCTTGCATTTTTGATATTATGATAATATTACTTAAATGTTTTAAACATATACAGTATAAATATAAAGAGTTCATAAAATACACAAAAATAATAGAGAAAATGATACAAAATCAAGCAATATAAAATAATTTATAAATTTTCAATTAGATTTATAAAATCATTCTAAAACATTTATTTATAATTGATTTGGTAATTATTTCCCAATCATACTTAATAATTTTATTAACTTTATAGTTATAATATTTATAATGGTATTAAATTTTTAACTAGCTTTATTAAGTTATTATAAAACATGTATTTATGTTAATCTGTTAATTATTTTTCACTTATTTGAAAAAAAAATCATATTTAATAATTTTATAAATATGGTGAGAATATTATGTATTAAAATTTTAACACTAGTTTGTGTTGATTTTTTAATAAATTGTCAATCGTATTAGATAAAAAAAAAAATCTTATTTAATAATTTTATAATTCTAGTACTAAGATTTATTAATAGTATTTTATCTAGAATGATTTAATCTAAATGAGAAGTATAAAAAAGTATATTTTAAGAAGTAAGAAAAAATTATAGTTTAAATATAATAATATAAGAATTTCAAAATAGAGTAGCTAATATGAAGAATCTGTTACAAAAAGTAAACTTCGAGATAGGTTTTTGATTTTTTTTTTTTTTAAAAAAGAGAGAGTGTCTCTGTAATTGTCGTAAATTTTAATAGAAGTTTATGTAATTTGCTCATAATTTTATTGTATTTGACTTGTGATTTTTTAAAGTCTCTCTCTCTTCTCCTTCTCATTCTTCTTATACGTATTGTACATATGAAATGTAGTTAGAGATTGTTAAGATTTGAGGTTCCATCTTAAAATGTCAATTTTAGTTAAGAGGAGTAATCCAATCCTTTATAAATTGGTCAATATTTTTCATCTTTATTCGATGTGGGATTCTATCCCTTAACATGCTCCTGCAAGATGGTAACTCGTTTGAGCAGATCAATCTTGAAATTCGTATACTCAATTTTGTTTAGTCTTAATCGGATCGGATCGCTCGTTGGAACTTAACAAACTCTGATACCATGTTAAGATTTGAGACTCCATCTTAAAAGGTCAACCTTAGTTAAGAGGAGTAACACAATCCTTTATAAATTGGTCGATATTTTTCATCTTTATTCGATGTGGGATTCTATCTTTTAACAGAGATAACCAAGTAGTGTAAATAATATTTCAAAAAAAAAAAAAAAAATTTAAGATATATTATCGAGTCTAATATATCATTAAAACATACGATAGAGAGCTCAAAGTCACTTAAGCTACAAAAACTAAGAATAATTGTATTTGTACCTAATAACTTACCTAATGTTTTACGGAATCGACAAGTGACGGCCCCCTATTGGGGGGGGGGGGGAGGCAGGGGACAGCTACTTCTCGATTCGGTAATCTATTAGGTAAATTATTAGGTACATGTAGTTTGGTCCAAAAACTAAAGTGAATTGCACATTATTTCTAGAATATGCACAATCATACCTAATTTTTTGTTGTTGAAGAAAAAGTCTTCTCTCTTTTACTTGCCTCTTCCATTTTCAATTGATGATAAGCTTATTAATTAAGAGAAATTAAATTAATTAAGCCACTTTTTTTAGTTATAGTGTAAAGATTGCATAAAATCTTCTCTTTAACACCATAATGGCGGCTTAGCTCATTAATTTTGTTCCTAAGCTACTAAAATATTACTGCAATTAATTAAATTATGTTAAACATACAATAAAGCTTAATAGGGTTACACCTAACATCAAACAAATTTAAATGAAAGATGCAAAGAAAATAATTCAGGTCATAATATTTAACAAAGTTACACGACGACTATCAACCTACCGACACCATTTTCATCTTTTCAAGCTTGAGACTAACTATGAAAAACGCGAGCTAAGTTACTAAAGAATCAATAAATTTTCAAAACTTTTAGGTTTAAAGTTAAATGCTAAGAGTAAATGGATCTCATATCTGAAAACTAGCAATTCACACTTTTAGAGTGCGTTTGGTAGATATTAAAATATGATATAGTTTAAGAAAAAAAAAAAAAAAACTTTTAGTAGATTTTAATAAAATATGTGTGTGAAAATTTTTGAATCTTACGAATGTATGATTAAAATTAATTTCGATTCAAATTTTAATTCAACTGTGTAGTTGAACCAAATAGAATATCGACAATAAAAATATACCTGCGAGGGAGGGAGGATCTTATGGGCACTCTTTGACAGTTGAATAATTAATATCTTGTCATTTTTTTTTTCGTTTTACAGTGACTAACCTATTACTTAGAGCCTGTTTGGTAGATATTAAAATATGATTAAAATTGAAAAATTAGTCGTTATTGTTGACTTTTATTAGACGAATGAGACCCAATAACGACTATATTTTCAATTTTAATCGGCTTTTAAACTCTACCAAACAGGCTCTTAACATTCGATGATCTAAATATATCAATTTAAGCAAGTCTCTCAAGTTATCTAACGCAAGTTCTTTATCAATAATCAATCTTTCATTAGATCTACTAAATGATCTAAGGACAAATCAAATATTGATATGAACAAAATGTTGATATTGTTGACATTCGTTATCAATCTACTATAATCTGGTTCTGGATCCGTTCTTGATTGCAACATGTTTCCATTAATCTAATAGTTGATGTGCATGATGGAAAATGGTGTATGTTTTGCAATTAAACAAGTAAACGTCGAAGGGAATGTGACAAGAATAAAGTTGATGAGAATATTATTCATATAGTCAAGTGCCTTTATATACGACAAGATCAACAAAATTGGATTAGGCAAGAGAATTAATTAAAATGGAGTGGGAATGTCACCATGAGAAAAATAATTTGAGTTGGGAGTACATAAGACATGCACGACTTCCCAATAATTGTGCCATTATTACCACCTTAAAGTTGTACTTATTTAAATAATCTTACTTTTTATTCACCATTATATTATTCAACTTATTCATATTTTTACACATAATGCAAAAATAATAATAATAAATATTGGGATTATTGGTGCGAGTTATGACCTTCATCTGAAATGTAAGTAAATATATCATGTTTATTGCTCAAGTGTAACTTGTCTATCTTGCAAAGAGATGAATTAGATTTTTTATTTTTTTAAATGAGGGCATACGCTTTCCTTCTAGGGACATTGATCCAAAGCTAGAAGATTTTTGATCAATATGAAGCTAGGAATCTATCGACAAAGTTTATGTCATGACGGGTTCTTTTGTGGATGCAATCCTCTTGATTGTTGATAGGAAGCTTACCGCCCCGTCCTTTATAGTCGCGATTGTTATGGAAAACCAGTTTATTTTCTGTCAAAGAAGCATGCTTAACATAGCGTATAGCATAAAGGCATTTGAGCCGTGTCTAAACTAAATTAAGGGCAATAGGTTCGACCAACAACCCGTTGGCACAACTAGTAATTCAATAACGTGTCATCTATCAATAACTACATAGAGTATAATAAATATAGTGACGGCATAAATAATTTCCGATAATAAGAAATTAAGTCTCGCTCTGATGATTTTTGGCTCTACTACGTGAGATCCTTTTTATTACACTATGCACCGTTCAGTAAAATAATTAGATCCTTAGCAACTACAAACAATTTGTATGAAAAAATATCAAGAAATTATGCATTATCAACCTATCAAGATCCTCGGCCGACAACGAAAAACGTAAACGAAATTATATACAATATTCAATAGATATCAAGTTTTTTATGATATATCACAATATAATACACAAAACGAGTCATCTTCATCGAGATATCCATACGGGGAAGATATGAAAACAAAGTTGTAATGGAAAAGTCGATGGAATTGGCAGACAGGATAGAACTTAGAAGATTCGTATAATTATTTTTTCAAAGTAGCAGAGATGAAACAAATTGTCTTCTTCTTTAATTTAATATTTTTTGCAATTTAAATAATTAGATTATTTTATTCAATGCTTTCTAATGCTTATCACAGCAATTATTTTAGTTAATTAATTAAGGGAATGCTGCATGCAGGTGATTCACAGTGGTTATGTAATTACAGTACAGTTTCGAATTTCCAGCTCAAAAGCCAACTTTTAGCTCAAATATTTATATGTTAATTATTGCTTTCGTACCAGAAATTTTGTCCTTAATATGTTCTTGCAAAATGATGACTCGTTTGAAAATATTAGGCTCAAAACTCGATTGTTTGGGCTTCGATATAATTTTGACTCGTTAAGGGCATGTTTGGTACGAATTAAAATCAGATTTTAATTTAAGTTAAAGTCAAACAATCAATATTAACCATATCTTTCTTGGGTCCCATAACTTTTCAATCACATATTTCAAAAATTTCTATCACAATCTACTAAAAATCTAATTTTAATCCCCACCAAACACCCCCTAAATTCCATCTTAAAAGATGAACTTATTATTTAAAAAAAAAAACACGAGTTCAATTTTCTTAAAAGTTAATTTCAAAAGTGGTCACTAAGTTCATGTGAAAATTCAAATTGATTATTAAGGTATTTATGTGACCTATGCAATCAATCAATCCTTTAATGACAAACCAAATTTTGTAAGATTCAATTTCAAAATGAGATATAATGTTTATTTATACAAAAATCAAATATTTATTTATATACACACCCTACCCTATTTAACCCATTCAAATCCTAAAATCATTTTTTTTTCTCTCCTCTCCTTTCCATTCTCTCTTCACCACCCGTCTCTCTGCCCTTAGACCGCCATCGTCGTCGGGATGTCATTGCAACAACCTTGCATGATGTGCACATCACTGCTGCAACGGTGAGTAGCAGCGCAGCGATGTGGAGCGACATCGTCGTTACTGCAATGTGTTATCGCAACGCAGCGATGTGAATAGCGCATAGTGGTTTCACCTTTGCTGCAGTTGCAGTTCGATGGTGATTATGGTGCTACAAGTGGTTGGTGTAGGTGGCGGTGGATTTGGCGCTGGCGATGAGGTATTGGTACCATGATGGTTTCTTGTTAACGGGTCTTTGAAATAGTGTTGGTTGAAAATGGTGGTTGTGGCGATGGTGAAGGCGGTGATGATGACAGTGAGGTGATGGCGGTTGTGGGGTATAGGCTGTTTTGATTCTGATTTGTTGGTGGTGCTGGTTGTGGTGGTTAAGTGACGATTTTGATAATGTTGTGGTGGTGGTTGCGGTCAAAAATGATTGTGCTGGTGAGGTGGTGGTGAGGATAGTGGTAGTGGTGGTGGTGGCGACGGCGATTGTGACAGTGGTCACAAATTGTTCGAGTGAAATCAATTGGTCAATGTGTGACTAATAAATAATATACAGCCTATGAAATAGATAATTTGTAACTAATAAATAACGCATGACCTAAAAAATTGTTAAGTTGTAACAAATAATGTGATAAGTTGTGACTGAAAATTAACTTGTGACTAATTAATTGGATATTTTGTGACCATAGAATAAATTATGACTTGTAAATTTTGTGACCAATAAGTAACATATGACCTATTAATTTGATAAATTTGTAACCGATGAATAAATTGTGACCTATAAAAATTTTAATTTGTGGTCGTGAAATAATTTATGACCTATAAACTTTTTATTGTAATCGAGAAATAATTTGTGACTAATTAATTTATAATTTATGACCAAATTGTATAAAATTGTAACTTATTTAATTAATAAAATATATATTTAATTAATTAGTTTATAAATAAAAAATTTTATTATTATATTTTTTTTGAAGTTTTAAACCTTATTTTTTAGTTTTGAAATGTGACATACGTAATCTCTTGTATATAAATTTTTCCTTGTAAATAGACAGACAAAAAATTGTAAGGCCCAACCAGACCAGGTAATTTTAGACATGCCGGGCTAGTAAACAACCGGGGTACCTTTGCATTCAAGGTAAAAATTGTTCATGCTTTGGTTTTGTACTGTTTTTCCTATGAGGCAAATCATTAATCATCAACTTCAGGCATAATTCAATTCAATATTGGAAAACAGTGAAGTGAATGAGCACATAATCTCAGAAATGATGTATCTATATTTGATATTTCCTTCAAATATACAAGATCGTCAAACAGAAGTGAGAGATGAAACTGCTTCCAGATCAATGACAGCTGCCAACGTTGTTCAAGTTATGCTTCAGTCATCCTCGGGGTCAAAATCCTTAACCTTAATGTCTGCATCTTCTCCATACTGAATACAGTTGTCAATTTGTGACAAGATGTACTGTATACTGCAGATAAAGAGAAACATTTTCAGTTCAGTAAATGCAAGATAACACATTTCGATTATAAGAACAAGAAGCTATCATAGATTGAAAGTTGTTATATTTCCTTCTTCACTAGTTTGCTTTTACAGTACAACCATGGTATTTTGGTAGGGAGATTCGAAAAGAAGAAAATAAGCTAATATCTCATTCATTATACTGCCGAATCACATCCAACCCGTTGTACCAAATATGCACCTAAGTAGAATAATCCTTTGTATAGGACATGTATGTCAAATCTTTACAGGACAGCTACGGTATATATTCACAGTAGGGATTCATAGGCCAGATTATGGTAGGTACTTTTTTATTTTGGTAATTTGTAACCCTATAAGCGCCTGTTTGCGTTTGGTAAAGAGTTTTTTGAGAATAGAGTTTGTGAAAAGTGATTTCTTTGAAGAATATATGATTAAAAAGTAAAAAATAATTTTGTTTATGTGTAAAATTATTTTATCAGTAGAATGTTTATGTGTGGTTGAAAATTAGTTTAGAGAAAATTGAATTTTAGTAAATGGGGGATGGAATGAGGCCTAAATAGCGCTCTGAAATTTAGAGGACAAAATAGTTATCTTTTCCTCTCTGTGTTTCCTTCTCAATTACTTTTACTCTAGTTTCTAAAAATATAAAAAATTTAGAATTAAAATAGCAAAACTAAAATGTCTCAAAGTGCAGAAACAGATGGCAATGTACCTGCTGTTTTTTCTCAGGTCAAGAGGCAAGAAGCTCACCATACTATACTGATCCACCTGATGGGAAAAAAAAGGGGGGGAATCAAGCGATTTACTTGATGAAATTTGTGCAAAGAATTCACAAAAAGGTCCACATCATTATACACGCAGATAAATTAATCTACCACAATATAGATGCATACGTATACACATCAGGAGATTTATGTGGACATTATACAATCAATCAATGAAATAGCTATTATCAAATGAACATTCATTTAAGCAACCATGAAAGAAATGAAGAGGTCAAAAATGTGACAATAATATATGAAGCTACTCAAGTTCAAAGCAACAGCAGTATAGATTGAAAATTAATTCTTTCCATTACTCCTGATACCAAGATCACAAGAGAGAATTTTATCAAAAAGATTTCTGGTTAAAAATGAAAAGAATCTAAACTAACTATTTGATACGTAAAAGAATTCACAGATAATGCCAGGTATTTTATTTTTGCAGCAAGAGTCTCCAGCTTCAATCAATTTACAAAATAAGCTACTTTGAGATAATAACAAAATACATGTTACTCATTTAAAGCTTATAATCTGGGCAACAAATGCTGTTCCAGATCCAAACAAATACTTTTCTGGAGAAGTAGAGATCAATGTAAAAATTGACAGATGCTCAAACGTACCAATTCAATCAAAGATTTGTTGAGCTTTTCAAATTGTGGAGCCATGTGCTGATTCAACTCAGCCAGTAATGTTCGAGGTTCTGGATTCAAGTATCTAATGGGCACATAAAAGTAAAACCAAAAAAAGAAGATTAACAAGACATAATGCTAACAAATACGAGTGGAAAGTGTGTGCAACTTAGAGCATATCTGGCTGAAGCTTAAAAGTAATTATTACTTGTTAACTTTATGTTTCCAAACATGTTTCGACAAGTTATATTTCTTACTATTATGTAAAAAAAGTTACTTATATTGAAGATAATTAGTTCACAACATCAAAATGTGTAGCTTGCTAATTTCCAAACTTTGACCTGTAAAAAATTTTTTATTTTAAAACTCACGCATTTACTTTGGTAAACTTACATACAGAACTTTTTAAGCTTAGCCAAACATGCTAACAAGGAAAACAGTCAGTAAAGACAGCATTGTATAAAGGACTTACTTCTCAACATCCCTCCTGTTTGTCACAAGGTCCATTTTGGAGAGAATATTAACATGAGGCAGCTCAAGTTGAAACATAGCAGAAAGTGAAGCCATACAACCGCTTATAAATTTGGTCACATCTGTCATAAACTGATACACAAACATAACATAAAACTTCAGTCGACTGTCGACATAAGGATACTGTTGACAAGTCATGCCAGTAGACACAGTGATAAAATTTACGCACCTGAGAATCAAGTAAGTAAACAACACAAACATTGAAATTTTTGCGCTTTAAGTGCTCCACAAAGTTCTTAAGGACGGGAACATGAGAGAAGAGCTCTATCTGGCCTGTAATATGGTAAGAGATCAAAAAAATTAAAGATTGACACACACGCACGCTCACATGTAAAAGTCTTCAGTTAGATATTAGTGAAAGTACATGTTTTTTCATGTTAACAAGGGCAACAGAAGCAGCTATATGTATTTACCATTATTGATAATTGAATTTTTCCAGTTCAATATATTTATATTAAGAGGCCAATGAAATTGAGGCGAGGAGAGGACCAATAGGTTAAATAAACTACTATCAAAGCAACGAACCAATAGCTTTGAATAAGCTTAAGCAAGGTAAAGGAAAAGAGCATCTTTGTCAAAGAGGAAGACAGTTAAAGTCTATGAATTGGGTGGCTGCAAATCAAATGTCATTAGCTGATCGTTGTGCACTGTCATGGGAGCTCTTGTCACAGGGTTTAAGAACAAGCTACTAATCCTTGACAGCTAGCTGTGATTTCTTTTAGTAAAATGAATAAATATGTTAAATAAAATGAAATGACAGGTTTATAACACCTACGAGGGCCAAAAAAAAAAGTATAGGCACTATTGACGAGGCCGACTCTCTCTCATGCGCACTAGAAATGGACGTGAGAGTATTGATAATTTTGGAGATCGAAAAGAATGATGGATTGTCCTCAAAATTAATGATTTGATTAATTAATGAAAGGTAAATGTTCAGAATAATTATTTGGAGAGAGGTTCTGGCAACCCAAAGAAAAATGATAATTTTTTTTTCAAGGAAATCATATGTGGATAACAAAAGTTTAATGACACAGATTTAATAAATGATAACCTTAACAAGGAAATTAAGACAGCTGATGGTTGAACCCTAACAGCATTTATCTCAATTTTCTGTAGACGCTATCAAGTTTCATCCTACTCAAAATGAGTATCATCAGTTTAAGTGCATAAAAGGATAAACCTAAGTAAAATTATGATGGAGTTAACAAAAGTGAATACGCATGTCAGATAGATCTTTTGCTTTTGGGATTTAAAACTTCGTTGCCACATACTTTTGTCCATGAAAAAGTAGTGAGTTACCAGGTCCTTAGCTAAAGCCTAATAATGAGACCATGTAAACTGTAGTTCAATTTAAATGGTACATCATAAGAGATATTTTAAAAGGAACTGCAAAGCCTCATTTATCAGAGTATTAGAGTAAGCCCCCGTTTGGCCCCCATTTTTTTCCATTACATTACATTTTTTTTTCTCTCTCTTCATTTCAAACCACACATTCATCAAATAAAATAATTTTACACACAAATCTAAAACTTTTCATTACTTTTCTACCACACATTCTCCCATCAATCACTATTCCAAAAATTTTCAACACCCCAAAATTAAAGAATATTTTTAACCATACAGAGAAAAAATTTCAGAGGAAATAGATTCTGACTACCATTCTATCTAAGTGAAGGTGCCAGTGGATGACAAAAGACATGTCCGAAAGTATCCATTTACATCAAAATCAACATATATCAGTTCATTTGAGCACTGCTTCTTGCGTCTGTTTTTCCTGACCATTTTACCTTATATTTCTTTCCAAGATCATAGTTAGAGGGGTCAGGGAGCAATTTTCTAAACTAATTCTGTTACTTATGAAACAAGAATAATGACCAATGAGGACTCCACGTGCTATCATGCTTGAATATCTTGTCTCAGTCAACCACTCTGGAAATTAGTCTAAATAAATGTTCCACACAATTTTAGGTCATTGGGATTTAAGAATACTAATCTAGATTGTCCTTGTACCATGAAATGAATTTCTATCACCAACAATTTTGACATTAAAAAGAAAAGGTGAAACCATACACAGAGGTAGAGTAAACGTGTGTACCTGGACAGTCAAATACTATATAATCATCATCCAAGTAATTATCCAACTCCTCTGTCAGCCAATCATCCAAATTTTCTTCAAGATGCCTGGGTTAAGATTTAAGGCTCTACTAGTCCATTTGAATACAATTTATAAATTGGTTAACAAATTCCGGCAAAGTCAGACATTAGTTTTTGCCATTTATTCATAACTACTACTTATTATTATTCACATATTTCGTGGAACTCACTACTATTCCTATTTAGAAATTGATTTATAAATTTTCCAAACAGAGGCTACATATTTGGACCCATAATAATGAGAAAGAAACAAAGACTCTCCACTTTCTTGGAATGCAGTACTCAAGCTTGACGGTTACAAAAATGGCCAGGCAACTCAAGTGCAAAATTAACAGATAAACGCAACAAAAAAATTGGAAAGGAACTTTAGAAAACAAGAACACATGATGCAGAGGATACTCCATGCAGTAAATAAGGCCACCATTTGGACCAAGTCCGAGTTCCTCCATAACATCATCCAAAGAAATGAGTTCTCTAATATCTGCAAATGATAGCCTCTTTAACAACGCCATAGTTCAACAAGCATAACAAAGAANGCAGAGGATACTCCATGCAGTAAATAAGGCCACCATTTGGACCAAGTCCGAGTTCCTCCATAACATCATCCAAAGAAATGAGTTCTCTAATATCTGCAAATGATAGCCTCTTTAACAACGCCATAGTTCAACAAGCATAACAAAGAATCAATCATATATACAGAGGACCATACCCATAGCTACTGGATAATCAAAATTCTCTGCAGCAGGATCTAAGTTTACAATATGAATTGTTCGGCGCACGGTTTCACAATGTTGGTACAAGCCAGAGCAGTAGGTAGACTGAACAGACAAATGATTAGGATACTTAAAAAGGTTTGGTCATCTCAATACAATAGCAATGTGAAATCAGCTTCAGATCTCTTCTGCAACCATCACTCATGCAACAATATAGATTGGAAATCCATATTGACAAGAAAATGTACAGGTAGACAGAATAAAGGAACACGATTTCATGAATCACCTTTCCACTGCCAGCAGGGCCAATAACTAGCTGTGCATAGCCCATGATGGTGTTCCTTTTTTCCTTCCTTCAATATGTTTCTCAAGTTGCTTGTCAAATCAATTGAAAATGGAGATTCGAAGAAAATTGGAGACCCGGAAGACTCCGAGAACAGCAACCAAAATATAAGTAGCACCCCAAACAGCAGCCGCAAAAGACAATCTCAGTACATCAGAGCATCCCATAAAGCATTATAACAACAAAAGAAGCAATGCTATACCACCTGAATTATCAATTAATCTGAAAGTATAATTAAAAAAATGAAAAGAAAAACCCCAACTGATTCTAATCTTTTCCAGAAAGCAGAAGGTGATGTGTCATAACAAGCCAAAAAACAAACTCCATCCTTGGATAAAAAGAAAAATGAGAGAGATTCGTTATAAATATATCTCACCATGTATATCTAATATAATCACCTGTCGTTGGAGAGAGGATGTTTTATTCCTTATTGTCACTACATTAGTAGGGAAATAAAATATCCTCTCTCCAACATCTGTATATAACTTACTATTAGCCTATTAATTAAGTTAAAAGAAGCAGATATACTAGCTAAAGCTATGACCCCTTACCTTTTCTTTACTTCAACCAAGTATTGAAACAAGAGCAGAAATCCCATAAAATGTTCTACGAAGAAGAGGATGGCAAGAATTTGGATGCAAACAACTTTATTTTTGTCAAAAGATTAGATTTTTATGGACTTGATAGACATGGTGCTGAAACAAGCGACTCACGTAGACGAGTTAGTTTATTTATGTAAGGCTTAGTTTGTTGCATTGTGCCTATATTGTTTATATGCCAGAATTGACAGATACAATTCTGCATGTCCAAATCAGTGTCGCGTCAACATTGGGCATCATACTCCATGCTTATTTTTAGTGGCATCTCACGTTAATTTTTTTGATATGGAAACAAAAGAACAGTAAAAATTGCTAGAAATAGTTAATCCCTTCAGAAAAATAAAGTAAAATCCTTGAAACCCAGAAGACAAATGGTAAAATGAAAAAATAAATTATATATTAATTAATATTCTCTATAATATCAACTTAAGGGCATGGTTTCATAATTTCGTCGTCTCTTTCTTTGGGTGTGTGTTAGCATTTGTAAAGAGATATTTTTTAACCCCCTACTCATTACGGAATCCTAAACCCCCAGCAAAAACTTGATTAGCTGCATTGTTAATTACTTTGCAGAAGGGAACTGCACTAATTAAATTCTCTGAAAATTCATGTAATGTGTTAATGAATAGCAGAATATACAGATTGCCCTGCATAAATATATGGTTAAATGTGAATTGAGAGATGAAGAGAAAGCATCAGAACCTGGGCCTGTTGCCGATTCTTTGCTAAAGCCAGAAGTTCCGAACTTCAATCGCTTCCAATGGGCTAATAGAGGAAAACCTATCGGTGATTCTAGTTCTATCGCGCACCCAACAGTTTTCACGTGAGGATCACTCGGTCGTGTTTGGCTAAGCTTAAAAAATATTATTTATAAATTACAGGTAAGAAATAAGCAGGTCGAGGGTTAATTACTTAATTTCAATTTGGTCACTAAATTTTCATGAAAATCTCGATAGATATGTAATCTTTGGTTGGTCAAATATCAAATTTACGATTTTCAAGTTACTTTCAATATGAGTAAGTAGGTTACCTCCAATTAATAAAAGGGAAATGTTCCTCCCTAATCCCCTTAGCCCCCTCTACAGTGAGGGGCTTGTGAGCCCCCCGTAAGGGGAGTGCAACGATCTTTCATTGATATTTCAGTGGTATTACTCATTATTATTTATTCATATCAATATATCAGTTATTTTGTCACATCGCGTTACAAATTTAACATTTCATCAATACATTACTTTAAGCGTCTATTTGACAACACTTAAAACGGTTTATTGTACAATGACCGTGAGCCATCAAGCAGATATGTCAAGTTAGATCACTCACAAAACAATTGCTACATTTGACCCTTATTGATTGAAATTTTTTGAACCTTCAAAAAATGAGAGAATGTAGCAGCGGATCGTAGCTTTTGAGAGAGATACATTGAAGGGCAAGCTTTTAATTTTAAAATAGTTCGACGAGGGTAGGAATGGAACACTAATTTACGACGATTGTAAATGCATTAAAAGGTAATAAAGGCAGTCAGGTGGACAGTATTTTTTTAATTCATATTTTACTGTTAAAAAAGTCAAATTTCTTTAAAAAGTCAAATTAAAGGCGGTCAAACAGGGGCTCAAACTTAAACCCCAATAAATCCCTAACATGGCTTAGATGTTGCATAAGCAGAAAAATTTCATTTTCATTATTCTACTCATTTTCAACCACACATTCTTCAATAAAATAATATTTTTCATCGCATCAATAATTTTTCCTTCTTTTTCAACCACACATTCTCCATCAATCTATTATTCCAAAATACTTTCTTTCAAAATAATGTGGCTCAAACACACCCCTAATATTTGCTAGACATAGCAAAATCCATAGGAGTGCCCATACACATAGCAAACCCTATTTGCTAAGCATTTAATTTTACGACGTAATCTTTTCATCTTATTCTTAATTTCAATCTTGAAAGTTCAATGACCAAAATTGATATTAATTATTGGATAAAGCCACTTGTACACCGACACCCAAATGTGTACACCTTTGTTAACACATCCTATGTGTCAACAATTTATCTATGGATTAAACTACTCGTACACTTTATGATGTACATAAGGGTTTATACTCTCAATCACATGGAGGGGCCCACGTAAAATAAGTCATAATTTATTGTACACGGGTCCCCCTCTATAAGAGGGAAGTGTAAATCCTTATGTACACCGTTATGTACGTGTAGCATCACCCTTTATCCATTAATAGAAAAAGATATTGTTAAGATCAATGTATTAAAATATGTCAACTCACGAAAGTATAAACCATTGTGTACATGTAACATTACCCTCAATCAGTTGTGTATGCAACGACACATTAACAATCCTTTACATTTTAGAGTTACTAACAAGAAATAACAAAGTGATTACCACTAAAAGTCTATTAATTTGATTATGATAAATTAAATGTGTGACCAATTGAAATTTTCATAAAAGTTCAAGGACCAAATTTCTGGTTAACATTTAGAACGTCCCTGACAG
>CAIGRR010366751.1:0-10938 GCA_903798365.1 Fraxinus sp. 1973-6204
CTTTGAGTAATTTTTCATCTCCCTGGGGAAACGTCACCCCAAAGCTACACTACAACTACCGCGTTATTCTTTGAGCATAATCAACAAGTCTTTAATAAGTAGCTCCTGCGTTCGTCAACCCGAATGGCATGACCCTGTAGCAATAGATGGCCGAATCATCCATAAATGAGGTCTTCTCTTGATCCTCTTCTGACATGAGAATTTGATGATACCTAGAGAAAGCATCCAAAAAACTGTATAATTTATGACCTAATGTGCTGTCCATAAGATTATCAATTCGAGGTAGGGGATCGATGTCCATGGGGCATGCTTTGTTCAAATCTATAAAGTCGATGCAAACTCGCCACTTTCCATTGGCCTTCTTGACAAGAGCGACGTTGGCAAGCCAATCGGGACATTAGACTTGCCGAATGAATTTCGCACCGATGAGCTTAGCAATTTCTACTCGTATGACTTCCTGCCATTCTGGTGTAAACTAGCTCCTCCTCTGCTTTACTGGTTTCACACTCGAGTTTATGTTGAGCTGTGTACTGCAACTTCGAGGTCTATTCCAGGCATATCTTTTACATTCCAAGCAAATACATCAATGTTGCGGGATAAACAACTCATGAGTGGGGCCTTAGTCGTAGCATCAAGATCTCGACCAATAGTAACTTTTTTACCAGGCTCGAGCTCGACCTCCGACAATTTCATGACGTCAGCCTTGATCTCCCGAACGCTGGTAACATAGCATTGTCTAGCCACTACTGGCCTCCTCGAACCACCCCGACCCTACTACTTGTCGGAAACTTCACTACTAGGTGAAATGTTGAGATAATGGCCTTAATCCCATTCAGGAAGGGCCTTCCAAGTATGGCGTTGTAGGCCATAGGAGCACGAACTACTTGAAAAGTGGTGATCTGTGTTACCTACTTCCCTTCTGATCCCAAGGTGAGAGGTAACCCGACAATACCTTCTGGAATGATGATACCACCTCTGAAACCCTGAAAGTGGGTTCTGACCGGCTTAAGCTGCTCGACTGAAATGTTCATCTGAATGAACACCTCATGCGACAACATATTATCCACACTTCTATTATCCACCAGAATTCCTTTTACCTCAAAATTAACAATGATCGCCGATAAAACCAAGGCGTCATCATGAGGAAAAGACACATCATCCAAATCCTTTAATTCAAATGAGATGTCCTCTACACTACTAATATCCTTGCTTGAGATTGACGGGTATTGCTTGGCGTATTGCTTACACTCGCTACTAGAGTCCCATTCCCAAGGCCGTTCCTCCAACAATGATATTGATAGTACTTGCGGTCCGTTGCTTATCTCCCATATCCTTAGGAGCTTTACCCTTATTCTGGTTGTTCCACTAACGCTTGTCCTGACTCACGTGGGGAGCCAAGAAACCTCTTTTGATGAGAGCCTCAATTTTCCGCTTCAAGGCGAAGCATCCTTCGGTTGTGTGTTCATGATCTTGATGAATATCGCAGTACTTGCTTTTATCACTGGCTTTAGAAGGAGCCCGCAGCCTAGGAGCCCGCTTTAGCTCTTTAAGGTCTTTGATCTCCATCAAAACGTTAGACCTTGTGGTGTTCAAACGGGTGAATGAGGTTGGAGGAGGGTCTTGCCTTGGCTTGCTTCGAAAAGGATCCGACAGCTGGTTAGACTAATGGGGCCTCTTGAGGTCGGGTTTCTTCAATGGCGGGGCGTCTCTCCTGGGAAGCATGGTCTTTTCCATGTTAATGTATTTCTTAGCCCTGGTAAGTAGGTCGTTAATTGACTTAGGAGGGGTCTTTGACAGAGATATCTTAAACACCTCATATCTTACGGCATACGTTAGGGTAGAAACTGCAGCTGTAATGTGTAGGTCAGGGATCAGAAGTCTTTCCTTATTAACCTTTGTCATGAAGTTGCGAAGTGTCTCATTGGGTCCTTGACGCATTTGCATGAGTGATGCAGATGTCTTCCTGATGCGCTTACTACTTGCAAAGAATGCGGAGAACTTGTCAGCCAAGTTTGAAAATGAAGATATAGAGCTGGGCTCCAATGTTAAAAATAAATCCCTGGCTGCGTTGGTAAGTGTTTGAGGAAAGGCTTTGCACATTACAACGTCGAGTGTGACCTGTAGGTTCATGATGTCCGTATATATGTTGAGATGGTTGATGGGGTCGATTGTCCCGTCATACTCTTTCACCTGATGGTATTTGAATATATCTGGTAGGGGATATAACAAAACTTCGGGGATGAATGGCGTGTTAGGGGCGAATTATATTACTGCTTGGGACTTCTGAAGCATTCCGACAGTGATTCCCTCCTGAATAATCCTTGCAAGATCGGCAGAGTCCATTGTAACTGATCTTGAACCCAGGGGTACGTAAGGTACAGTAGAGGTTCAGGGGTGCATAGGGTACAACCCGAGCATCTGCCATATGGCCACTTTATGGGGATGGTACGGGGTGTCCTTCTCTAATGTAGCAGCCGAGTTAACGTGGCTACTTGTTGGCGGAGTTCCTCGAACGTTGCTGGAGCGATTGCTACTGGTGGATGTGGTGGTTCTCCTGATGATACCTCTTAGGGAACCGGGGGATCCCTGATAGAGGGCTGGTTAAGAGCTGATGAGCTTGCTGGAAGATGTCCTGAACGTATGTTAACCATGGCTTTTGGTAGTGGTTCCCACAGAAGGCACCAATGATGCTACCAAAAACTCGTACCGAATGAACTCGAACTGGATGGATGAACTCTGCTTGATCCAATGTTCAATACCTGAAACAAAGGCGTCGAAATGTGTCCTCATCGCCCCTCCGATGCTTAAGTCCGAAAATTATGTAACAAGAAGTATGCTGGGATGTTATGAAAAACGTACCTAAATAATGAGGCCGGGCTACATATTTATAGACGTTGGAGGTGGAGTCCTAGAAGGACTAAACTTCTCGTAGTTAGTTTAAGGTGTTTGTGTTGTGTTAGAATTGTACAATTTGAGTTAGGGTAAAATTTGTAATGAATTAGGAGTTTGTACTTACATAGGACTAATATTCCTAGGGGTCGTACATCAATGTCAAAGATGATATGTGGGTTAGGGCTGAAGACCCGACCTATTGCTGGGCCCGACCCGAGCTCAACCCCGACCTTGGGAATGGCCCAACATGGTGGGCCAAGGTCGGGCCATTGAGGTTGAGTTCGGGTCCATGGTGATCATCATTCATTCTTCATTTTCCTGTCTTATCAGCTACAATATCGAGCTGAGAAAGTACATCATTGGCATGATTGGTTACTGAGCTCAGCTCTGTCAGGTCATTATGAGCTAACCTTACATGTGGTCCCCAACAATTAATGAATTAATTAGGGAATGAGTCTAAGGCATTTGATTGGTGGAATTGGTGGGCACTGATGTAAGACCTTTCAAATGTCATTTGTTGATTGACTATTTGTACAATGTGTAAGTAATGTTCAATCATTATGTCCTCTCGAACTGTAGCAATAACTAATCCGAGCTGATCTCAAAATATCCGAGTTTAAATTAGCATGAGTTTAAGGTACGTAACAAACTGTATTTAACGACCTCGGAGGTCGGATGTTAACATGAGTTATGAATGATTTGAACATACAAGAAGTTGTTTAAAATATTACTTTATATATGCTTAATATTTTATTTTAAAATATAATTTTTTTTAAAAGTCTCTAAAAGTTTCTAATGAAAGTCTACAAAAGTTCATATAAGACTTTTATTAATTTTTAAAAATTCATAAAATTCACTTAAAAGTTCACAAAATCCATAAAAGTCACTCGCTTAAAAAACTCTATAAAAAATTTTAAAAGTCCTAATTAAATACACCATCTTCTTTTGTACGTAGTTTCAATCAAGATAAGAACAGTTCAACTCTGCTCGCTCTTATCGGCCAATCAGGCCAACCATAACGACAGACCACGAGTCATACTGATTTAAGGAATCAATAAAACGACAAGTTTGACCAATCTCTTTGACAGTTCAAAACAAAGGTGTCATCATTGCACACACTTACACAAATAAAATAATTTATTAAAGAATTTTATCCGNGCCAACCATAACGACAGACCACGAGTCATACTGATTTAAGGAATCAATAAAACGACAAGTTTGACCAATCTCTTTGACAGTTCAAAACAAAGGTGTCATCATTGCACACACTTACACAAATAAAATAATTTATTAAAGAATTTTATCCGTTTTCGTAAAAATTAAAAATATTATATTGCCCTCTGATAATTGACTAGATCTTGACTGCACCACAAATTAATCCAATTGATTGACACCAGAAATATGACACAATCCAACATTATCCTCTCCAACGCCCCTAGTGTTTCATCTCATGTTTTGAAAATCGAACTAGACTATAATTTGTTGTATTATAGTACCAAATTTGAAATTTATTTGATCAAGAGGTATAAACCTTTTGTAACGGAAATTGATGACCTGACCTCTTTAACTAGGAACAACTCGTCCTATAAATCTTTCGACACATGATAGAAATGTGAATAATGATGGACGAGTCTTGTTCGTAACAAACGAAGAGGTGTTGCTTGAAATTCGTTCGAACGAACATAAAAAAATATTACTAAATAACAGAAAAAACTAAAATATTATAAACGGTTGTCTGGTTGCTAAACTCTTTAACACATATTTAAAGATTCGGAACAAATTCTAATCAAAGTGAAATCATAATCTATAGACAATCAAATAAATTAGGAAATTGAAAAAAAACAAATTCAAATAGAACTTTAAAAAACTATAAAAATGATGAAATTACCCTTAAACTGACGAAAATAAAAGAAAATGTTAAAACAGACTCCTAAACGACGAAATTTGACCCCAGAAGTTCGAATATATTGCCAAAGGCCATCGTCACCCAGTAAAATTGTGCAGAATTGAAAAACGCTTTTGGAATATACACTCTCACGTAAAATTGACGCTCAATCTAAAAGTTATGCGTGCTTTCATAGATTTTTTTCCCCTTTTTTTTACAATTGATTTAGAATTTTCTCTTCTAATCATTTTGCGTCACTTTCTTAGTTTACATTGCACCTTAAATTTGAATATTCATTTTACTTTTGGAAAGCTATATAGAATCAATTCTTACATCTAGAACAATGCTACTTAGCTTTACTAATTAAAATATTAGCGAATCGTACTCTTCCTAAGTGTGTGGTATGTGGACCATTGAATCAATTAATGCAATATTTTTCTTTATATTTTAGGTAGGTTGCACATATGACAGACCATGAGAAGTGAGAACCACTTATATTTTAGCATATATTAATGTTACCAGAGACTGATTTTTGGCCCACAGATATAACATAGTTGGCCTGTAGATTTTCGATTAAGAAAAGAAAAATGGAAGAATCAAAATCATACAAGTACAACACATTGACATTATGTGCCCACTAAACAATTAATTTTTTATTTTTTTTTATCAAAATATTAAACATTAATTGATTTGGTCCGTTTGATAGGTAAAGTCGGAAATGAATTACATTTCCATTTTCACGTTGTAATCAAACGGTTTAAACTGATTGTACTTTGAAATTCGATTTTCATTTTCACATTTTAATCAAACGGCTTATAGTGTAATTCGTTTTCCTCGAATGTGACATTTTTCATGAAAAATGTGGCAATCAAACAGAACGTAAGTTTTCAATTTATATCATTAACTTCAATTTTGTATCAAATTTAATAAATCCATATGTATTGAAATTATTTAATTGGCAGCAACCTCAAGGCAAATTAGGCGATTGCCCGAAACCCCATATATAGGTAAGAGTCCCAAATTTTTCAAAGAAATTTCATCCCAAATAAATTTACCCGAAGAAATCTTCTAGTCAGATTTATTTGTTTAAATAATTTAATTTATAGACCAAAGTTTTGTTACTGAACTAAAATAATAAATATTATTTACAGAAAAGTCAATACGTAACAAAATAATAATTAAAAATAATAATGGAGTTTTTGTAGGTGATAAAAAAATTTATGTTAATAAATTTAAATACAGATAAATCGTGAAATGAAGTAATAAAATAGGAAAAATCAAAATATTATGTCAAAATTAAATAAAATTTAATTAAGTAATTTAAAACTTCGATCCCATTTTCATCTTTAAATAGTCATGTTACAATATTGGGTATTACTGTTAACGGTCAACTAAGCAACTTTTGTCACGCGATAGTTGACATTTTTTTTTTTGATAATTCCAGTCATGTCCTATTCAACTAAAATCTTGTTCGATGCACATTATTGAGTGGAGAATATATTTTAAATAATGATTTGATGGAAAATATGTGGTATTAAATATATTTTGAGAAAAATGAATATCAAACAAGGGCTATATCTGTTTGAGCTCAATTTTTTGTTAAAAAAAGTTTTGCAATAATGGTTTTTTTTAAGATAATGTATGGTAAAAAAATATGATTTTTTTTTATTATTATTATTAAAAGAATGTGTGATCGGAAACAAAAAAATGATTTTTTTGAAAAAGGGATAAATATGTATTGCACTTTGTTCATCATTTTTCCAGTTGGAAAATCAGTGCTGATTAAAAGAAATTTCGTTCTGCAATGTTCGCGCTATTCTTGTCGTTGGTGTCCAGCTTTTTGTCGTCTTTACTGCCTTTATTTGTATCAAATAAAATGTCAGTTTCAGTTTGGGGATATATATCTTTTTCCCCTCTTTAAACCTTTCCACCTCAAACAGTAATGATGATTTTCTCGTTAAGGGTATCCTTATTCAGGAGAATCTGAGGCATTTTTCTTTGACAGAACCTCCCATTATATCACCAAATTAGTATAGCATTAGATTGACTCGGTTTTCTTCTTTCTCATATTCAAATCACTTTACAGTTTCTGGGTTTTGCATCGACATGTCGCAAACAAGGCCACTTCGAAATAATGTACAGTTCGGTGACTCCACCTATACCAAAATCTTTGTTGGTGGGTTGGCTTGGAAAACTCAAAGAGATACAATGAGACATTACTTTGAGCAGTTTGGAGAGATTCTCGAAGCTGTTGTTATTACTGATAAAAATACTGGAAGATCTAAAGGCTACGGTTTTGTAAGAAACCATTTTAATTACTTAGTTTTTCGATAATTATTTCAAGATTCATAAGCATTTGGTGTGTAACTGTGTTTGTGTAGGTTACATTTAAGGATCCAGATTCAGCCATGAGGGCTTGTCACAACCCTTCTCCTGTAATTGATGGAAGGACAGCAAACTGCAATCTTGCATCACTTGGTGCCAACAAGAATCGTCCCCCGGTTCCGCATCATGGTCCTAGTTTCTCCCTTAGAACTCGTAGAGCTCTCAACCGATATATATTTTATGTTATTTCCAATCCTTGATCTGTCTTCAATTTTGTAGGGATGGGTAGACTTAGAGCAACACCTGGATTCATGACACAACCCTTTTTTCAAGGCTCTTCGTCGACTTATTTCCATCATTCCACTCCTCATCCTTATTCGGCCTATGGGTACTTAGAATATTTTGTAGCTATACTTATTGTGAAATTGATCTCCTGCCCCTAGTGGGCGGGATAAAAACTTCTTACTACTACCGATGTGGCAAAAGAATTTTACTTATGGTTCTATGGCAGGAGATCGGGCCCGATACTTATTGATCTCTATATAACCTTTGCATTTATAATGAAATAGGTACACTGGATACTACTCTCAAGATGCTATGTACAACAACATGGTTAGTTTTTCCTTTTCGTTTCTTGTTTATTAGGTAAATTCATGACTGCTTTCGACTATCCAGCTAAAATTTTGTTGACATTGCGCCCAGAACTATTACGGTGTATATAGTGGACAGCATTGGATGTACCCTAATTTTTATCCGACGTACGATCAATATTCCCAAAGCGGCCAAGGGTCCGGTTTTGGACTTCATTATCCTCAAATGTTACAGTATTCATATTTATCAACTCCTGTACTAGTTCCTTCTTCAGTGGCTATGGCAACAACCAGCACAGGTTGTACATTTTACTGATTCTAGTTACAAAATTAATTATTGAAACAGATTTAGGCTAGTAAACTTATTGAGTTTTGTGGCATTCCAGATTCAACCGTAACTGCCAACAGGGTGCAAAATGCTATCTCCGAATAGAATTCGTCTCAGAAAACATACACAAATTCTTCCTGCAGACTAACAAGATATCGAAACATTTTAAAGTCTCGACATTTGATTCCTTTTCCATTTAATCTCGACTAGTTTCTATTTATTCGAGTAGTCAAATGATCTTTGTCTTCACCTACAGTGCCAAGGACAGGATCAGACGATTGTTTCTCTGAAGGCGGAGAGGACCTGATCACATGCATTTGTTCATAATAGGCTAGGTTGGTTCAAGGTTAATTTTATATCTTTGTACCTCAAATTAATTGGTTAAGCTTAGCCAGTAACATGTATTTTGTCTTCTACTTTGGATGTTGCTCATAATTTATGCTTTTATTAGATACATTTGTTAGAAAAAAAAATAGCAATGCTCCTTGTATATTCCTTTTTGACTTGTATCTTCTCTTACAATCTTTTATCACCTTTTGGGTGTGTGTGTGTGTGTGTGTGGGCGGGGGTGGGGGGGGGTGGGGAGGGGCTTCTAGATTAATGTGTTTGGTATCCGATGAATAATGGAATTATCATGCGTCTTCACTTTTTGCTGGCATTGTAGAACAAGGAATTATTAGACTATTGGTGCTACATGTATAGGGAGAATTACATATTGGTTTACAGGTGGTGCAATTTCATTGTATTTTGAACAAAATACAAAGTTAAACCAATCGATCACTCTCTGTCACGTGAGCACCTGTACACCATTTTGTAAATTTTTCCACGTACAAGTAGCATTTTTTTATTAGACATACACAATGAACACAACCATTAATGATAGAGATGTGACGTTTTGGCAAGATCTGGTGGTCTCGGAAGAGGTCAAGTTGACCCTAATAAAAAATGGTTTTTCTGTTAAATTAATTCGGTCTCTATTGAAGTGAGTTATGGCCCGGATGTCAAGCAATAAGTTTTTACGTTTTTGACTTGGGAGGCACGACGCTCTCCTCTGCCTAGTTTTATAGACGTATAGAGGAGCATGAAGAGCTTATCTCCAAAGAGTTTACATCCTCGAATAGAAGATTTACGCAATGATACAAAAGAATCTATAGAAAATATTTAGAAAATTAACTCTACTTTAAATCCTAATAATTCTCCAGCCTAAAGTTCAAGGGAATAAAGTCTTCATGGTTCTCTCTTTATATCTAGTAGTATTCGTTGACCAATCTGTAAATTCCCTCTTCTCCAAATGTGAGAAAATTAAACTTTGTCACTAACCTTTTTTCAAATATTTTGGTTTAGGTTCGAGTTTTGTCAAACTATTTGAAATGATTTGATTTGGAAATTTGTTTGATCAAATCAGCCTCCTACACCACTAACCCACTACATCATGAGAGGCCTGAGCAACAAATCAAATTATAGTGAGGTCATTGCACCCATTTTTTTTAAAAAGAGAATTTAAAGAAAAACATAGGAAAAAATTTAATATGAGACAAAAATAAGAAGATCGAATGTAATTAAATTAGTAAAATAGGTAGGCTCGTGAAATCGGCAGGCTTTAATTGTCGATCTTGACTTGCTTGGCCAAAATTCGAGCTTAGCTTTAGCCCATGGGCTTGTGGTAGAACAAGTTGCGCATCCTATGAGCCCACTGCCACCCCTACATTGTATTTTCATAGCATTTAAGTGTGGACAATAAAGGATTTATTTAACACGTGCTCATTAGGCAACCTGTAGTTAAGATAGTCGAACGTGTGGTCAAATTTAATGAAGTTCGACCCAACGAAGAAAGGGTAAAAGACCTGAATGGTCCCCTGCTTTACACCTTGTTTGAAAGAAGTTTCTAAAATTAAAATTGTACGGCAATAGTCCCTACGTCTCTTCTCAATGACAATGATCAGTCCGCGCACAGAATTGCTTACACGACCGTTAATTTCATCCAACTCAAAATCTAAAAAACATGATTGGTCTCTAAACTATATACTTTGAGCACAAAAGGTCCCTAAACTTTAACATTGTACTGGTTTAGTCCTTCAACTTAAGAACATGAGCTCCATTGGTCCCTTTGTTTGCTTCTTCCATTCCAACTAGTGAAAATGATGAGTTTTCGTACGAGTGTTGTCCAACTCAGTCTCTACCTTGACAAAAAAAAGTAGCGGTATATACGTTAGTATTGAGGCAACATAATCTAGAAAAGGTTGACTACAGTTTGTGGCAAACTCACTGTCATCGTTGGTCTATTTCAAACTGAATTCAAACTTGTCAACAATGATTCAACTTTGGTACAAATTAAGGTTTCTTCAGCAATCAGCAACCATGATCACAACCTCTGAACACCATCCAGATTACCAGTAGGCTTCTATGAACCCTAATTTCTAATATACGAATGCCATACATTGCAGTAACAAAGAAAATTGAGTTTCCATAATCACTAGCTTGAAAATCAACTGTTGAAAGAAGCAATCTTTCTGGGGCTATTTCTATTTACCTCGTCATTGACATTGAAGATCGAGTTAGTAATATTTCACCAATGTGGTAGATGAAGAACCTTTTTTTGTCCATTACTTAAAGCTCTGTCTCGATAACAATTTATAAATGGTTATAAATGCAGACTCATTATTATTGACAAATTTTGTGAGATTCGTTACTATTTTTCTTTATAAACTATTTATAAATTTGTCAAACATAAACTCAGTTTCTATTGAGATTGACGGAACATTGATAGGAAAAAAGAAAGGGAGAACTCCAACGTTAGGAATTGAGACACGGCAAATGGTAACGGGATTGTGTGATGGAGTTCCAGTTAAATATATTTGTTAGGACTTTGGACACCACATATCTCCACATTGGTAGGATATTGTTCACTTTGGGCCTAA